>JAODUO010002822.1:0-18986 GCA_025642075.2 Ridgeia piscesae
ACTCTCGCCAGGGTGGTCCATGAGGGGCACTGCCAGTTCGAGGATCCTCGCAACATTGTGTAGCACCATGTAGTCTCCCGGCGTCTATACAACATCAAAAACAAAATGAAAAGAAGCTGCTCCCATATACAGTTAGCGAAATGCCCCCCAAACAATGTAATTATATGCACCTTGAAAACTTCACATTTGCTGGTGATTTATTGTACCATATCGGGTAATAATATAAAACCAGTTCTACAGCAACTGTAATGAAGCATAATTGTATTGTCTTTAAATTCAGGTGACTGTATCTCAGTTCTCCATACATTCTCCATAATTAAACCATTACAAGATGCTGGCAAAAGAAAACATGAAAATATTCAGGATGCATGTTCGCTGTCAACTAAGCATAACCATCACTTCAAAGCGTAGTCAACATTTAGAAAGTTAATGCTGGCTTCAACATTTAGCCTGACTACATTTTGTAAGCATCGTACAATTTAAAGTTGACCAAATATCTCAGCATAGCACGGTTACATGTGCAAACAGCTTGGCTATGATGGCCAACTTACACTGCACTTGATGTCGAGGTACGGCTGTATGGTGTTGGCGTGTGGTATCAGCAGCTCTGGCTTCACCTTGCAGAAGAGGTAGAGTGTGTTGAAGCAAGAGATGAGTCGTGAACTGCACGTTGCACCTAGAAGCAGTAACACCACATGTGTGAGAGAGAATATCATAGGGATGTAGAGGTGTCACACTCGGAGATTATCCATGCCATAAAAGATTTGAAAGACAACAAGAGTTGTGGTTTAGATGGTATATCTGCAGAACATTTGAAACATTGCAGTGATGTTATAATTCCATTGTTGTCTATGTGCTTTACCAGCTTATTTGTTCATGGGATTTTACCTGAATCCATGATATCTGTTGTATTTGTGCCCATTGTTAAAAACAAAAATGCTAGCATATGTAGCAAGAGTAATTACAGACCTATTGCTTTAGCCAGCATTGTGTCCAAAGTTTTTGAAAAATTATTTATGGCCGTATTGCATACAGCCTAATTACATGTGATAATCAGTTTGGTTTCAAGGCTAAACATAGTACAGACATGTGTATATATGCCTTCAAAGAGGCTGTACTAAAATATAGGAGTTTGAATAGTAATGTATACTCAAGCTTTTGACCGTGTAAATCATTGTTTTATTTGAAAAACTAATAAAGCGGGGCATACCCGAATATATACAGTAGTTAGGATTTTAATATTTTTGTATATTACTCAAAAGATGTATGTACGTTGGAAAAATATCATGTCCAAAATTTTTTCTGTTACTAACGGGTTGCGTCAAGGAGGAATTATCTCTCCTTTTTTGTGTTTACATGGATGATCTCAGTAACAAATTAAACAATGTAAATACTGGATGTATAATAGGTTCCTCGTTAATTGACCATTTGATGTATGCTGATGATTTAGTGCTCATGGCACCTTCATCTATGGGTTTATCAATGTTATTATCTGTGTGTTCAGAATATGGGATAGAACATGATATTAAATACAATAGTACCAAGAGTAATGTTATGATATTTTCTTGTAAAAAGTTGAAAGATATACACATTCCAAACTTTTTGCTAAATGGTGAAACATTGCCAAGGGTTAGTAAGTATAAACATCTTGGGCATGTTATCACAGAAGATCTATGCCACAGTGATGACATATCTAGGCAATACAAGAGAATTTATGCTCAGGGTAATGCCTTGATTCAAAAGTTTTACATGTGTACAGAATCTGTTAAATGTACTTTATTTAAATCCTACTGTACTTCATTATATACATGCCAACTATGGTGTTGCTGTAGAGCAGAGTCAATGAGAAAACTGTGTGTAGCATATAATAACGTGTTTAGATTTTTATGCAATGAACCTCGGGATTGTAGTGCGAGTTGTATGTTTGTGTCAAGAGGTTTACCCACATGTAAAATGTTAATTAGAAAAAAATGTGTATAGTTTTTTGACGTGTATAGCTAAATCGGGCAATGCAATACTACAGAGTATCATGAATAGTGATGCTCTGTATACTTCACCACTGTGTCGCCATTGGCGGAAAATGCTTTATGTATATAGTTATTAGTCATACTTTAGTTTTTATATGGATTCAGATAATTTTCGGAATTGAAAAAATTGAATTGAATCGAATATATATATATATATATATATATATATATATATATATATATATATATATATATAGTCTAAGTAAGAAGACATTACATCTGTGACACGTTTCAGGAGACTGGGCCAGACAAGACTTGTAAGAGAGACTGCCTGCCAAGTTCAGCCTCAAGTTGGCGGTCGTCACGTTCTTCTTTATCATCGTCGTCGTCGTCGGTCTGTCTGTGTACTACGGCATCCCTCGGCGGATCACGCTCAAGGTCGGCCACGGCATCCAGGTCGGTCTCGACCGGCACACGCGCCAGCTGAAGGTGGTCAACAGCAAGGGCCAGGACCTGTTCATCGGCCACATCGGCAAGGACATCCCGTCGTGGCAGCTGCCGTCCGACTGCTCGGAGGCGCGCGGCTTCAACGAGTCGACGATGTGCCTCTCGTGGCTCGGCCACCTGGAGGTCGTCATCCACCACTATGCCGACGACGAGGAGGCGGATTGCTTCGACCTGACGTGGACGACGCTGGCGGACAGCGACACGTCGCCGCATGACTGCTTCGACCTGGAGCCGTTCCGATGGTACGGCGGCGCGCTCCTACACTCGCAGCTGCTTCGGCACTGTGTTCCTCTATGCGTAGGACGTTCTCAACGAGACAATTGACGATCTGTACACAGGCCTGTTGAACAGGATTGGAGTTGCTGTTCTCTTCTTTCTTGAAAAGCTGCACACAAAATAGAGAAAAATCTGTTTCAACCTGAATTGTTGGAGCACATCAGTCTAGGCAATTTTTTATTATTATAAAGACCATGTCTGAGTAGTATTTGTATAACTCTTAAAATATATTAATCACCTGCCGCATTGCATAGAATATGCCCATGACAATAACGTATTGCTTCATTGCAAAAACCATTTCAGAAAACAAATTACCAAGATACAGATAGTTCTTTAACAAAGAGGCCAATGGCTCAAGAGACCAATAATGTTTCCAATTTATGCATGGCTCTCTCTTGTGAGATCTATTTTTTATGACAACTATTTAAACTTCCTGTTGTACATAAACATACATTTTCGAGGAGCTGTTCAAACCAATCGAGACCACATATGGTGTCATGGTGACAACATCGGTGATATTCATCACCCGCTGCAATTGTCGGTCCTCGTGACTGCCCCGCATCGACTGAAACGTGTCGTTGACAAGTTTCTGCAACAGACAAATGTACAGAAGGCGGTACTGACAACGTTATACATTATAGAATATAACAGATTGCGTATTAGATGTAATATACGTGATGCATGTTGGAAAGGAAAACTTACAAACTTATGCTCTTATATGATGTGGTATCTAGTTTTCAGAAGTGTGTAAAGCACTTTACATTTCACCATCCGGCCGTTCTATTCACCCTAACACCGGCTTCACTTCTCTGGGAAGAGATATGCAGCAATTAATGTGCAGACAAGATAGACTGATCACAATTGTTCACACAATAATAAACCCTGTCCCCTCTGTACCTTAGATGGCATTCTAATCATTAGGTTGACCACATCTATGTACATTTCTCCCAAAGAATGTGTCATACTGAAAACTCTTGATTTCAGGGAGAGAAATATTACCTTGATCCCTTCCTCATCATTGACCCTCCGAATCATTCGCACATACATCTCTGGGATTTCATGTTATACGGTATAAATCATACCTATTATAGCTCATTGACTAACCAAAGATGCTTTCATGTCCCATTTTGTTTTTTGAAATAAAAGTGATAAGTGCACTTATGCATCGTTTATATCGACCATGAGGCATTTTCGAAATCCGAGATTAAAATGCATGATCATGTGATGCGTTATCACATGAACACAAGTTGCCAGCTTGCATATTTGTTGTCATTCAATCTAATGGTGGGTAAGAGAAAGTTTCGCCTGGTAGTACTATATAGTCTGCGTCAAAGAAAACAAAAAAGGACCGTGACAAATTTAAGGCAAGTTATGCTTGGAACATAAGTTTTTCAACATGTTTACATCTTATGCCTATACACTACAGTGACTGTAGTGGAGCCTGACATCACAACATTAATGATGGTGCCTCGTGACAGTCATGTCAACTGTAGTTGATGTGACAGTGGACAAGGCAGTTTAAAATGTTGCCTTAAATATTATTGCATTTTCATATAGGCTTGGGCAAGGATTTTTCACTCAAATTAACCATATTGCTGCATGACTTACACATAGAAGTATTAACCTTTGTGGAATACAATTTATATGCTTAAAAACTTAATTATGTTGTCTCTTTATATGCCAAATTTCGTTCTTGTTGAGTAGCATTTCAAAACGACCCACTACTCAAAAAAAATCTGCCTGTGGTGACACGCTGCCTGTGCTAAGATGCTATGTTGTTACGCTAGCGCGAGCGCGAGCGCCTCATCGCGTGTACCATCAGGGTGACAATTTAAGTGTAAAATAAGCTTTCTTCTCAAACGTTGCGCCGTGTCAATTTCTGACCAATTCAAACAGAACAAAGCTTATTTTGAAGACAAATTATTGCTCTATCGAGTGTTAGTACACACTATGCTGAACTAATAAGAAATCATCCGCTAAAACGCAAGTAAACATGACCACTTATGTCACGGTCGTATTTTGTGAGCAACGTTGCCGTTCCGCATCAGATCGCGTAGTGTGTGGTACCATTCGATCCGGCGTGAAATTTGCTATCCAGTACATGTAATTTTATGAATATAACATTTAATTTGTGAGGGGGCATGCCTTTGAAAGTTGATGTTACTTTTTCCCCGAGTCGCAATACTTCGGCAGATTGCCGCACACGTTATTAGGTAAGACGCTAATGTTGTATTCCATGCGTATATCAGCTATTTCTAAATATCAAGGCAAATAACGGTTAGTAATTGTCGCATGTGTAACGTATTGCATTTTACAGATCATTTATTGTAAATAATTTGTGTATTTGCTTGTTGCTAAATCGAACAGTTTGCCCTTGCAATGAAATAGGCTGGCCTAGATGTCAGCATCGCGATGAGCACTCGGACTAGTCGATCTTTGTTGTGAGGGGTGTCAAGGTAGCCGTCGGGCTTGGCTTGGCTTGCCGTTTACATTAGTTAACGATCTTTATGAACTTATTTTCACTGCGTGGTGTTTTTATTCGTATCATAGACGTACTTATTACAACTGTATTACCCACACAACAGTAAATATTACGAAATTCGGCAAAATGCGCTGCTATTTTAGCTAGAGCATCGACAATCGTTCGCCGCTGCAATGTCTGCGCCGTTGCGATAAAGCTAACTTTCTACGCGCAACACATGGATTATTACATTTACGATGCCAATATACAATGATTTTATTAAAGCAAAGACATTAAAATAATATTTTTTGGTGGTGAATTGTATAGCCAGGATCGACGTAATTCCGTGACATTTTAGTTTTAACATAGATGACTTATTATGTTCTAATGCTGAACGGCGAAGTTATTTATCAAAAGACAATCGCGATGGAAATGCTTGTGTTTACATGCGTTTTAGCGGGCTTTTTGTTAATTCATCGTAGTGTGTATCCCCAATCGGTAGAGCAATTATTTATCTTCAATATAAACTTTATTCTGGTTGTATTGGTCAAACATTGATACCACGCGACGTTTGGTATCGAAGCCTGTTTATGCTACAATTTTCAACCTGATGGTATGCGCCCGGGCAGTTATTTTGTTGATTTGTAGGTTGTTTTGAAATGCTACTGAATGTGTAATAATTGAGTAATCAGAACAAGATTTGGCATGTAGAGAGACAACACAATGAGATTTTTAGTCATATAAATTTATTCCAGAGAAGTTAATACTTGTATGTGTAAGCAATGCAGAAATATGGTTAATTTGAGTGAACAATCCTTGCCCAAGCCTATTTTATATACTTGATATATACTTCTTGATATACTTATTAGACTGATAGATAATGAAGGTGGCATCTACCCCAATACATGAGTAAACCATGTTTTATTAATCATTGTTATCATATGTGTGGGAAGAAATATTACTTGTATTTATTAACAGTCCTCCTAACTGTGAAGTTATGAGATTTTTCCCTGAGGTAAGGTAATCGGGGAAAATAAATAAAAAGGCATATAAAATATTTTTTAATGACATACCGGAATGAAACTTGTTTAAATGTCAAAATGTCAAGTTTTTCTTCCACACGTTTATATTTGTATTGCTTTCAATTAGGTTTTTCTATTTTCTGCTTGTCTCTTGTCAAGTGCTAATTTGCCAAAATAACACATTTCTACATTTTCAAGACGAAATATCTCTGGAAGTATCATTCATGTCTTTGAAAAAAAATTGTGTACTTGTAGTATATGTTGTTGTCCATGGAAACAGTTAATATTATATTATTTTAGCTATTAGTTAAAAAGTTGTGTTAAGTCAAAAATGGCATTTTATAATAATATTCCTTGCCCATGCCTATTTCATAAATACTTAAAACATTATCCATAATATTACTTATGATCTACACTGTGAAAATATAGAATTGTTATGAAGTTTTTATTTTTTATTAAAAAAGGCCTGTGTGAGAATGACAGATCGGTTAAACGCAAATGTCATGATTTTTTAATGGCTCAAAACCATCTTGCTAACCCACGCACACCAAAAATTTCTTCACCACAGATTAAAATAAACATCCTAAATTACCGTAAACACAACATTTTTCAATATACCCACACCTGTAGTGCTTAACCCGACTTGTTTTGTGACGCACCCACGAAATTTCAACGAGATCCAACCCATGTCATGACAACGGTAAAACTTCACACTGTTTGAATGGCTCAAAACCATCTTGCTAACGTACCCGTGCACACCAAAAATTTCACAGAATAAACATCCTAAATTACCCTAAACACAAATGATTTCAATATACCATAACACATAGTTTGGTAATTGTTAATGAAACACAGCTATGTTATAATATCTGTGAAATCTAGCTTAATTTTGGTCAAATTAAAAAAATTAAACGGACGTTATCTTGGTGTACAAATATCAAATACATTAAATTGGACAGCACAATGCAACTCAGTCGCTAGGAAAGCACAACAGACTCTAGGAGTCATTAGGAGAAATCTAAACAAATGACCAACCCACATTAAGTCAATAGCCTACACAACCCTTGTCCGACCAATACTTGAATATGCATCAGCATCATGGGATCCACACTGCCTAAAACATATTAAAACCTTAGAAAGAATCCAAAGACAAGCTGCCAGATTTTGTACACATAACTATTCTAGAGAACCAGGAACAGTAACCCAACTTTTTAAAGACCTCCAGTGGGACACCCTCCAAACAAGAAGAAAAATTAAAAGACTTAGCATAATATACAAAATGGAACATAACCTTATAGATATCCCGCTAGATCACTATATCCAACACAACACTAGAACCTCACGTAAACATGAGTCAGTTCTTGCAAATTAAATACTCTGCAAACATATTTGGAAGCAGCTTCTTCCCAACAACAATTAAGGAATGGAATTCTCTCCCCTCAAACACGGTCTCAAGTAAATCACTAAAATCATTTCAGAATAGTTTAATCCAACATTTTAACAATTAAGTCAGATGACCCACCATGCGCACTGGCGTGAGGTGTCCCTATAGGACATTTTGCCAGTTAAGATACAGATACAGATACGTAAATAAAGTTCAACTTACCACCAAGTTGGAGCCGCCATCCGATGACGTCAACCATAAAAATGCGCGCGAATCAGAGAGTTCAACCAAAACGGTACCCAGATCTAAGTAAAAGGAACGACGTTGCAGCTACGCGGTTTTGCGCGCACGCAAAATCACCGCCGCAGCAGATTTTTTTGAAGTGCCTACTTCAAAAAATTCAAAATCATCATAGGATGTTGGAAATAAGCTCAAATGAAAGGTAATAAGTTACAGATCACATAACTTAATTTTATTACGAATTTTTTATTAGATCCAAAGTTATTGCAATTTAAAGATGGATAAATTGCGCGAAATTTGTGTATCTCTTATAATGGTAAAATGAGCATAACTTTGTTATTTATATGACTATTAAAATACTTTTGCAGTGTTTTGAAATGCATTGAATGGAGTAATAAATTTGCTATATTGATTTTTTTGCACTAATTAATTCAGTTAATTAGTTAATATTAGTTAAGTAGTGCACAGTAGTAACAGACCAACACATTCTAATCAAGACCAGCAGAGTCCATAAATATGAAGAAAATTATACATATTATGCAGTGTGTATAACCACATTGATTATGAGAATAAATATATATTAACTAGTCATGTAATAAAATTAATTAATTAGTTAATAGGCGATAATTAGCAGGCAACCTCAACAGACAGAAACTTTTTTGTAAAATGCCACAATGTCCATGAATATGTTTATAATATTATTATAAACATGAATTTGTAGAACCACCTTACTTATGGTAAGAGATATATACATTAAACAGTTATGTAATATTAATAATAAACTAAATGAATAAATCAATTAAATTAATAGCCGTGCTTCGTATAGACTTACACATGAATAAAAGGCCTTAATGTCCATAATTATTATTACTCACTCTCCCTCCCCCCTCTCTCTCTCACACACCCACCCTTCCCACCCTCCCTCCCTCACTCACACACACCCTCCCTCTCCCTCCCTCCCTCTCTCTCTCTCTCTCTCTCTCTCTCTCCTCCCTCCCCTATCTCCTCCCTCCCTCCCTCCCTCACTCACTCACACACACCCACACTCTCCCTCCCTCCCTCTTCACACTCTCCCTCCCTCCCTCTCTCTCTCACACACCCACCCTTCCCTCCCTCCCTCCCTCCCTCCCTCCCTCCCTCCCTCACTCACTCACTCACTCACTCACTCACTCACACACACACCCACCCTCCCACTCCATCCCTCCCCCTCTCTCTCCCTCCACCTATCTCCCTCCCTCCCTCCCTCCACTCCCTCACTCACTCACTCACTCACTCACTCACTCACTCACTCACTCACTCACTCACACATCCACTCTCTCCCTCCCTCCCTCTCCTCCCCCTCCCTCTCTCCCTCCTCCCTCCCTCCCTCTCTCTCCCTCCCTCCCTCCCTCCCTCCCTCTTTCCCTTCCTCACTCACTCTCCCTCCCTCCTCCCTCCCCCCTCTCTCTCTCTCTCTCACACACCCACCCTTCCCAATTGTTTATATATATATATTTACTATCTATGTATACATATATATATATATATGACCTCACCGACATATTATTTATTAATATAATATATATATATATATATATATATATATATATATATATATACATTATCTATGTATACATATATTATATGACCTACAACAGACATAACATTATTTTATTGAATAAATATATAAAATAATTATTGTTGGTCTGTTGCTAATTCTAAAATAAACAATTAAAAAGGCACTTTATGTTATGTTATTTAAATAGTTATGTTGTCTACATGTATTTGAATATTTTATGAAAAATATTTGTATATATATATATATATATATATATATATACATATATATATATATATATATATATATATAAAATAATTTATTTTTCGTCAAATATCAAATACATATATATATATATATATATATATATATATATATATATATATATATGTATATGTATATGTATATGTATATGTATATGTATATGTATATGTATATGTATTATGTATATGTATATGTATATGTATATGTATATGTATATGTATATATATATATATATATATATATATATATATATATATATATATATAAATCGGTCCCTCCTCTTATCGACCCCCTGTATTATAAACGCGGATTATAATTATTGTTTGCCTGATTTTGCTTCAGCAGGACTTTAAGCCAGTGGCGACACCTAGTGATTGAGTAATCGACAGCGAAAATGATGTAAGGTCACAATAAGGGGCTCGTCCGCCATTCCCCTTGCGCCCAAAGAATACCCTATAGAAACAGCATTATGCAGGTTGTCTGAATTCCTGTGAGCACATAATGTAGTGTGGAGTGAGTAGAAATGAGGTTTTTGTGCAGTGTAGCATCAAAGCTGTCAAATTATGACAGCTGTCATTCGGTGCGTTTCTGCGTATTAATACAATTGTCATGATGCTTAGTGATGTAATCAGGGGCAATCCGTGGGTGGTTCAAACAGAAATGGAGGGGTGTAAGGTTGGAAAGAAGTTTGTGGGAGCCTGAGGTGTGAGAATTTAACGAATGTTTCACAAAACTAATGTCTATGGAGGGTAAATATGCTATGAAATTGTCAATAACAGATCTCTTCAAGTTTAATGGGAAATGAAGAAAACGTTATAATGGTCGCCTATGGAAAATGCAAATGTGGTCGGACTCCAAAAAAACTGTTGAAAAGTCGTGATCGCTTTGCACGGAGATGGAAAAATTGACAGGAAAAGTTGCATTGATTACTGGTACCATTCTCTAAGTCTCTCTTTACTACTAACACGTTTTTGTCTGCAAGTTTTATAAATTTCAAATAAAAGGAGTATATATACTTCGGGCTGGGGCTGGGCGAAAATATGCAACCTTTACATGCATTCCATGGCCATGCCGGGGCCCCGCCATGCCCATGATTTAGCCAGGTTAGCATCTGGACTAGTTTTGCCATTTGGCGTTGGCTAATGAGGGAGAGGAGGCGGGGCAGGCTGATGAGGTGTGGGAGGTGGAGGGGGAGTGGGAGGTGGAGGGGGGAGTGGGTGGTGGAGGGGGAGTGGGAGGTGGTGGTGAGTGGAAGCTTGGAGGGGGGAGGGGAAGTGGAGGGGGAGTGGGAAGTGGAGGGGGAAGGGGAGGGGGAGTGGGAAGTGGAGGGAAGTGGGAGGTGGAGGGGAGAGGGGGGAGTGGGAAGTGGTGGTAGTTTGCTAACTTAGCTAAAAGTGTAGGTGATGGACTTTAAAAATGTTGACACTTGACACATAGAATGTTGGCATTGGCAAGCGCCAAAAACAAACTTGTGGGAAAAGACGGTTGGCTTCTTCACCAGGCAAGGTAGTGCCTAAAACTGACAGCTAAGCTGCTAGAGCTTGATTTAAATATAAGTTGACTTTAATCTGTAATTTTTTTTATTAATATTTGAGGCAATTTTCCCCCACTTATTTTACGATCAAACTCCTTTAAAACTAAAAGTTCTCTGGTCTGGTGTGTTATTAATATAATTCATGATATGTATCTTGCATATTTGTTTGTAAATGCAGGAGCCAGTAGTGGGATTGGTGCAGCGACAGCAGTATTGTTCTCAAAGCTTGGAGCGAAGTTGGCACTGACTGGCAGAAATGAAGAGAATCTGAAGAAAACAGTAGAGCAGTGTGAAAAAGAACTCCCCACTAACAAGGTCTATATTTAGTAGTACAAAGTTTCTTTTGTTGCACTCACAGACAATTGCTTCAATCATATGGGAAAGAAGCAAACTTGTAACAACCTCCGATCTTTCAGGTTATCTTAGTAACTCCTTTAAATAAAACAATCCCAATAAATGAATGAATATGACATTTCAATTTGTAGATTAAATAACTTTTTAATTTGATTTATGTTAGTTTAATTGTTTATGGTAGCAGTTTACTGGGGTTTTTTTCTCAATTTCATAATCTTCATTAATATGACAACTTTAAATATATTCACTGTACACTTTTGTTTCAGCCTCTCCTCGTTCTTGGTGATTTGTCAAAGGAAACTGACACGAAGAGCATCATGGAGAAAACGGTGAAGCATTATGGGAAGCTTGATGTTTTAGTAAGTACCAGAACTCAATGTGAGACATTGCTATTTAGTTGTTGTCATGAAGATTGATTTGTAGATTTATTGTTGACTTATCTATTGTTTTGTCAAGTCAACTTCTATGGAGTCTATGGAAGGATGCTGTGGCAAAGTGGTTAGAGCACCAGCCTCCCAATTGATTGAGAGATTCCTGGTTCGGATCCACTTGTTGCTATCTTAATGTTGAGCAAAATTGCACTCCAGATATTGTTCAACTGAACAGGTCTACCAAGAACTGACTTGAGAGTACTGACTTGATGCCTTGCTACATTAAACGGAAATTACGGAATATAAACAAGGCTTAATCTAAAATTCATTTTCCATGTATACATAAAGATTAAGTATGTATGTAACATTAAAAATAAATAAAAATACATTTGTAGTAAAAATGTGGTTTTAAACCGGTCAACATAGCGATTCCCGCGGAAAGCTGAAAGTTAATTAGCAGGGCGATCATATGGTATTGTGGCATCAAAGTTGATGGGCGGACCTTATTGTGCGATATTCCAGTGTAATGCAAATACTAGTCATCACAGGGAACAAGTATTATTTATCTGAAGGTTCCACATCAATCAAATTTTGTTACAAAATTGAAGCCAGAGGTTTTGTGGAGGCTTGACTGAGTGTTATTAGCATTCCTTTTACAATCGGAAGGACACCGGTTCAAACTTGACACAAAACCATTCGTTTTTTTACACAATTATAAATAGAATCAATAAATAAATTATATACTGCTTGTGTTTTTATTGTTGTAATAATTATATATTCACGACGAATATGAAAATATGGTAATTGTATACTTATAATTAAGGATGATGTATATTTCTTAATTTAAGTTATTGTTACTACACTTGAAAATCAATTAAGATATGTCTTGATAAATGAAATTTAGATGCATTATCGTTATATACAATTAACATATTTTAATTGTTGTCGTGAATAAATAACTACTACAAAAATAATACAAATACAAGCAGTTTTCTACATCACAGCTTGTGAATTCCATTGATAATTATATTTTGTGAAAAGTTACACACAAAAAGTGAAAAAACAATGGTTTCATGTGGGGTTCGAACCAGTGTATTTACGATTGTAAAAGCGAAAGTGAACACACCTACCAAAAGTGTCTACCAGTTGAGCCACGGTAACAACCGGGATTCTGTTCCCAAATTTAAAGAGCTATGTTAAATATACAACTTGTCCTTCACACATCAGCATACTAATGATTATTCATAGTTTATACACAATGTTTATTTCTTGCGTTAAATATATGTTATCTGTTTGTAATGTATTTGTCCTGAAATGGATCATGGCATGGCGGCTGCAATTGAAAGAATAATAACTTTGAAAACAAACTGAAGACTGCAGCGATCTCGAACCGAAGTCAGGCTTCCGCGAAACAACTGGCCCCAATTTTTCTACAGCATTTATTGGTAAAGAATCTTAAGATAAATTTGTGTCCCTATGATGATCAGTGTTTGTAGTACATCAGAATATCGCACAATAATTCATGTTGATGCTCATTTCGACCCAAAAAAATTCCTTTTAAACATGCTCTGAATGCAAAGAAACAGTGCGCCAGATGCCAGTATGTGTCCTGTCTGATGTCAGATGGTATCTGGCAAGTGTGGCAAAAATATACATATTCAAAAAGGTCCACTGGCATTGCATGAAGCGTGGAATTTCTAATTCGGTTATTTATTTATAATTTTTTTGCTTGGTAGGTATGGAAATATATAAAAGCATGTAATATAATATGAATTCAAGCATTATGTATTGTTAATTATTATTCCCTTTAATTTACCATTTTCATGATGATAACTGCATGATAATAACAATAAATAATTCTTATAACTGTAAACACTTTCTTTGAAAGCTCAGTGTGTTTGATATGATTTATAATAATAAAAAACGAATGACAAACCTCCCTTTAAGATGTCAGCTGTGCAACAAACGTAAACAATACCAATGTCAATGACCCTTATTATTAGTTAATTAATCCATGGACAGTTGTTGACGTACTACAAATATGTAATCAGAAAACTGATCTGTTTCACTGTCTAGGTGAACAATGCTGGTATTCTAGAATTTGGCTCCATTGAAGACACGTCACTGGACCAGTACGACAGAGTGATGGGGGTGAATGTGCGGTCGATGTATCACCTGACAATGCTGGCTGTACCTCACCTCATTGACACTAGAGGCAACATCATCAATGTATCCAGTGTCAATGGTTTGAGATCGGTATGCACATATCTCGGAACACAGATTTATGAATAGCCTCAGCTACCCAGGCTTCGTGAGGTGGCCTCACTTTTAGCCACTCACATCCACCTGGGAATTGATCGCTTTGCCAGTGTTGTCACCATAGTGGTCTTATCCCAGAATTGATTAAATTAAAACTAAAATAAGGACGTACTTTTATAAGATAATACTATACTACTAAAAGTAATCAACATTAAACTTATATTCACACACAAATAATATACAGAAATACAAATTTGCAGTTGTTTATTAAATGGCAGGATTAGCCTCACTTAGCCAGGCACTGAGAGGTGGCAGCACTTTTTAGCCCCTTGGATAATATGCACCAGCTGGCTTAATCAACAAACTATCTTCTTGGTGGAGTTACGAGTGAGAGTTGGTTAAGAGAGACAGACTCACAAAACCTAAACAAGTCACTGAAAATAATCACAGAAATAATGTCACAAGTTTGGCTTAGGAGAGTATTATTCAATGGCTGAATATTAAACACGTGTTTGGAATGATAACTGAAAACAGTTAATTAAGTTTAAACAGTAAAACAAATTTGTTCACAATAAAAGTAAAATTTGGTGCATGACTAGTCACTGAGACATATTCTGAAGAAACTCTGGCTGAAACTTGCACAGTTACATTGACATTTGAGCACAAATACCGGGGTGTAATACCTATGTGTTGTATCAAATCAAGACTGTGCAGCCATTGTTTCTGTGTTGTCTATAATTTTGATGAAGGCATATTAGGTATGTTATTGTGTATTATAAATACAACGACGTATATATGATATTTTAAAAGTATGAATTGATTTCTGTGACTATTTTTATGATCTGTGACTTTATTGTCTGCAGTAATTAATTCATTTTAACGTCCACTCCCCCCCCCCACTCACACACACACTCACACTCATTTAAAAGACGCACTGCTTTAATTGGTATTAGAACCAACACTTTGTTATTTTGGGGAAACCGTCACTGCCTAGACACTGCTTTCATCTACGTGCTCCGTTAATGCCAATGTATACTACCATATCAATATTTCATAGTTTAAACAAAATTATTCAACTATGATTGTATGTTCAACCCTCATTTGTAATGCATTCTGTGTTACAATTGTGTTATATTCAATATTGAAATAACTATTATTAGTAATATTTTGTAAAACAGTTAATAAATCTTGCACAATTTGTGAAATGTTACCCATCATGAATATTTTAAATATTTGAATTCTTGTTACTGCCTTGAATTTTACAAGCTAACATGTATATCTCTTGCAGTTCCCCAACGTGCTGGCGTACAACGTGTCAAAGAGTGCTGTTGACCAATTCACACGCTGTGTGGCCCTAGGTACGTTTCTAATCTATGAAAGCTGCATTTGAACAGATTAATGCATTTTATGATCATGTGATGGTTTAAATGTTTATTTGTTATTATCTTTGCAATATAATATTCACATTCTAATTAACATCTACAGTGTGCATTATGACAGTTTTCATTAAATTGAATATGTTTTATATTTTGAGGGTTTGTTTTTTCAGAATTGGCAGCTAAGCAAGTTCGTGTAAATAGTGTCAAGTAAGTATATATTTTATTTATTCCTATTTGCATGTCAGTCACAGTTGGATTGGAATGTGTGCATGCGTGTGTGCGTGCGTGCGTGCCTGTGTGTGTGCATGTATATAGGCATATGTAGGTGTGTGGGTATAGGTGTGTGTAGGCATATGTAGGTACGTGTGTGTGTGTGTGCGTGTGCATGTGCGTGTGCGTGTGTGGCGTGTGTGGGCGTGTGTGGGCGTGTGTGTGGGCGTGTGTGAGCATATGTAGGTGGGTGTGTGGGTGTGTGTAGGAGTATGTGTGTGGGTGTGTGTAGGCATATGTAGGTACGTGTGTGTGGGTGTGTGTGATAATAGAATATAGAATAACAATACTGAAATATCATATATTTTATTGATATCAACTGCATTCTGGTCACTTGGCTGGCCGAGTGGTTTGGAAGTAGTCATTCACACAACTTGGCTGTCCCTGTGTTTCTGGTCATCTCATATTAATCAAAGGGGAATCTATCAATTGATGTGACTGATGTCTACTGGTTAAAGATATATTGTCACCTGTAATTGACAAAGGTAGAAACTTAATATTATAGACAACTACAGATAGAAAAATCATACACATTATTTTTATTATCTGCTGTTATTTTTTTGGTTTTTACAAAATGTTGCTGTTTCTGGTCTTCTGATATGAATAACCAGAGAAAATACCAACTGGGTGATTACAGTGAAGAGACTAGGTGGTGTCTATGATTCACCAAAACACATTTTGAACATAATTATAAAATGACTGTATAGTCCAAAGAATTCAGGGCCACTTTTATGTTTACAAAGCCCCTTCCAGTCACCTGCTACAGGTGAGTGAGTGGACATGGTGATTTTAGGTACAGTCTATAATAATCATAATAGTACTACTTCTTATGTGCCAATGTCCTCGAAGATCAAGCTCAGTACTGCGACAAAACCAAGGGATTGGGCAATTTTATAATAATAGACAAATAACTCAACGTTTGATCTGATGACATGATATTTCTGCTTCTGTTCTAGTCCTGGTGTAACTATCACAGACTTACAAAAAAGAGGGGGTTTGACAGAAGAGAAATACTTACAGGTGAGTGTCTTCTGTATAGTTAGATGTATTATCAACGATTTAAAAAAATATTGTAGTAGAGTTTGTATCAAAAGAAGTTACATTCACAACAGGTGAGGTTTATATTTAGTGAAACGTCCCCTGCTCCACCTCAGTGGGAGATTGTTCCAGTTTACAACGGTTCTGGGTAGAAACGACACTCTACGATTCAGTCCTGGAACAAAATTGTAAATTGCATTCAGTATGATTCAGTTCTGGAAGAAGGTTATCAATTGTTTGCTGTTCTCTTACAGTTCTGGAAGAAGCTTGTCAACTGTTTGCTGTTCACTTACAGTTCTGGAAGAAGCTTGTCAACTGTTTGCTGTTCACTTACAGTTCTGGAAGAAGCTTGTCAACTGTTTGCTGTTCACTTACAGTTCTGGAAGAAGCTTGTCAACTGTTTGCTGTTCACTTACAGTTCTGGAAGAAGGTTGTCAACTGTTTGCTGTTCTCTTACAGTTCTGGAAGAAGCTTGTCAACTGTTTGCTGTTCACTTACAGTTCTGGAAGAAGCTTGTCAACTGTTTGCTGTTCACTTACAGTTCTGGAAGAAGCTTGTCAACTGTTTGCTGTTCACTTACAGTTCTGGAAGAAGCTTGTCAACTGTTTGCTGTTCACTTGCAGTTCTGGGAGAAGGTTGTCAATTGTTTGCTGTTCTGTTACAGTTCTGGAAGAAGGTTGTCAACTGTTTGCTGTTCTCTTGCAGTTCTGGGAGAAGGTTGTCAATTGTTTGCTGTTCTGTTACAGTTCTGGAAGAAGCTTGTCAACTGTTTGCTGTTCACTTGCAGTTCTGGGAGAAGGTTGTCAATTGTTTGCTGTTCTGTTACAGTTCTGGAAGAAGGTTGTCAACTGTTTGCTGTTCTCTTACAGTTCTGGAAGAAGGTTGTCAACTGTTTGCTGTTCTCTTACAGTTCTGGGAGAAGGTTGTCAACTGTTTGCTGTTCTCTTACAGTTCTGGGAGAAGGTTGTCAACTGTTTGCTGTTCACTTGCAGTTCTGGGAGAAGGTTGTCAATTGTTTGCTGTTCTGTTACAGTTCTGGAAGAAGGTTGTCAACTGTTTGCTGTTCTCTTGCAGTTCTGGGAGAAGGTTGTCAATTGTTTGCTGTTCTGTTACAGTTCTGGGAGAAGGTTTTCAATTGTTTGCTGTTCTCTTACAGTTCTGGAAGAAGGTTGTCAACTGTTTGCTGTTCACTTACAGTTATGGGAGAAGGTTGTCAACTGTTTGCTGTTCTCTTACAGTTCTGGAAGAAGGTTGTCAACTGTTTGCTGTTCTCTTACAGTTCTGGAAGAAGGTTGTCAACTGTTTGCTGTTCTCTTACAGTTCTGGAAGAAGCTTGTCAACTGTTTGCTGTTCACTTGCAGTTCTGGGAGAAGGTTGTCAATTGTTTGCTGTTCTGTTACAGTTCTGGGAGAAGGTTGTCAATTGTTTGCTATTCTCTTACAGTTCTGGAAGAAGGTTGTCAACTGTTTGCTGTTCTCTTACAGTTCTGGGAGAAGGTTGTCAACTGTTTGCTGTTCTCTTACTGTTCTGGAAGAATGTTGTCAACTATTTGCTATTCTCTTACAGTTCTGTGAGAAGGTTGTCAACTATTTGCTGTTCTCTTGCTGTTCTGGAAGAAGGTTGTCAACTATTTGCTGTTCTCTTACAGTTCTGGAAGAAGGTAGTCAACTATTTGCTGTTCTCTTACAGTTCTGGAAGAAGGTTGTCAACTATTTGCTGTTCTCTTACTGTTCTGGAAGAAGGTTGTCAACTATTTGCTGTTCTCTTACAGTTCTGGAAGAAGCTTGTCAACTGTTTACTGTTTTCTTACTGTTCTGGAAGAAGGTTGTCAACTATTTGCTGTTCTCTTACAGTTCTTGGAGCGTTCTAAGACAACTCATGCCCTGGGTCGACCAGGCAATGTTGATGAGGTTGCCAGTGCCATTGCATTCCTTGCGTCTGACTCCGCATCTTTCATCACGGGTGTACAGCTTCCTGTGGACGGAGGAAGACATGCTATGTGTCCTCGCTGAAACACCCTCAGGAATTTGTCCAATATCTAGGATTTGCAGAGTTAATCAGGGGCCATCCATGAAGTATATCACAACTTTTGTTTATACTGTTATCCCATGGTGTGTGCCCCA
>JAODUO010002823.1:0-20361 GCA_025642075.2 Ridgeia piscesae
TTTCTCTTTTTTGCCTTTTTCCGCAGGGGGGTTTTTTTTTTTTTTTTTTTTGTTTGGTGTGGTGTGGTGTGTGTGTGTGTGTGTGTGTGTGTGTGTGTGTGTGTTGTGTGTGTGTGTGTGTGTGTGTGTGTAGCGTATGGGTATGTGCATCCATGAGTCACAAGTGTATTTTCACAATTAAATGGATTTGTTGACATCGATCCTAATAATGTTATACTTGTTAATTGTGGGCACATACACACGGAAAACTTTAGCGACATCTGCCTTAACATTACACAGTAGTATGGCAATTACGACACACAGACACTAAAAACATAATAATACCCACTATTACAAGTTGCTTCCTTCGTAATTAGAGCTGCAAGAGCACTGATAGCCTTGTCCCGTCTTAGTGCAAGTACCTCCATGGCTGCACGGATTAGGATTGCACGGATTGAAGGCTGTAACATAGGTAAACAGTATATACAGTAAAGGGTATTTGTTTTGATTCCATATATGTGTATGTGTGGGGTTTTCGTGTTCGTGTGCGTATATGTTCATGTTTGTGTTCGTCGTTCGTCATGTCGTGTGTGTGCTGTGCGTGTGCTGTGGTGTGTGTGTGTGTGTGGTGTGGTGTGGTGTGCGTGTGCTGTGGTGTGCGTTGCGTGTGCGTGTGCGTGGTGTGCATGTTCGAGTGGGTGGGTGGGTGGGTGGTATGTGCAGTCAGGTGTTTATCAAATGTATTAAAAAGTATTCCTGTACACCGATCCTAAAATACTTGTTAATCGTAGACACATTTAGAAAGCATTTCACGACATCTAGTTAAAAGGAAACAAAAGTCAATGTTTTGATCATATGGGGTTAAGAGAGTTAATAAAAAGTAACAACTTCCTACAACAATCATATTTTAACGTCAGTGGTCTACCAGAAAAAAATATAGAACACATAGCTATGGAAAGTCTATAGACTATGCCATTTTAAAAACAAAATGACGTAGTTAAGTCTTCTTGGTCAGCGAGAACTGTGCATGCATGCGTATTATTATCCTTACTTTCTGACCTAACCACAAAAACGACCGCCAACAGCCGCCAAACTTCTCCTCACATTTCTTACATACATATACATACACTACATTAGAAAATCACTTGTATTCCTATAACGAAGACAATTTATAAAAGAAACGCGCAAATCTTGACGGACGGCAACTGGACAACTTCGAATACCGTAAACTCGCAATTATAAGTTAGCTTTACCCAAAATACCGCTAGATGGGGCGTTTGTGCGCGCGAATATTTATAAACCTTACTGCATTCGCACCCGCGAATTAGTTTAATTAATTATAAATAATATAATTATAATTAGCAGCATCACTATGGTCTGCAGAAAATGTAAAGGCAACGTCTTTGTGATATGGGCCTAACAGAGTTGATAAAAAGTAACAATTTAATATAAAAATATATAATTTTAATAGAGTATTTTATATAGCGCCAAATCCACAATTGTTTGTGGCGCTTCACCACATACTGTTATTAAAGTATTTGCAATATGAAGAATGCTACCCACAGGTAATATTTAAAAAAAATACATGTGTCTGCATAATTATCTAAAATTGCCTGTTAGTCATAAAAGAGGTATGGAAATTACGCGTTGTTCGATGATGTCACATTGTTTATTTTATGAATATTTCTATAAACATCCCGCGTGTACTGCGAGCATACAAGCTTATATTACATTTGCGATGTTTTAACAATTGAAACTAAAACAATAACATATTAATATTATTATTTTTAAATGCACCGAACATATCTTTTTCTACCACTATATATTTCCCATATATTCATTTTTGTTAAAATTTCAGTTATTTATTGTCCCGATAATTAATAAAATGTCTTTGTTATTACATATCTGGTAGTGAAAATACCATTCATAAGTAGAAAAAAATGCTTCAATAATATTTTCTTATGCACAATGTGTGTGTATGTGCGAATGAAAATTATTGTTACGTCGTAATTATTTTATCATTTTAATTATATATTACCTTTACATTAATTTAGCACTATTGCTGTTATGGAATTTATATTGGTTCTTTTTAATACTGATAGGTCATTTTGGAAAATTATTTAGACACGTGTATTTTCATTATTTATTTAAAAATATTATCTGTGGGTAGTTTTCTTCTTATTGTATTTTTAATAGCAGCATACTGTGAAGCGTCACAACCAATTATGGATGTGGCACTAAATAAATATTATTATATTCTAATAACACGTTTTATTTCCTGCAAATCATAGTGATGATAATAATTAATTATTATTATATTATTTATAGGTAATTAAACTATTTCGCGCGTGCGAATGCGGTAAGTAAAATTTCGCGCACAAACGCGCACAAACGTGCCGTCTAACGGCATTTTGTGTAAACCTAACTTATACAGCGATTTTACGGGACCGCAGAGCGGCCGACGAAGTTGCCGTTGAGATCTGCGCGTTTGTTTCGTGGATTTTCTTCGTTAGAGGAATGGAAGTTATTTTATAGCGTAGTGTATGTATATGTATGTAAGATAGGTGAGAAGCATTTCGGTGGGTGGTGCACGTAGTTTTCATGGTTGGGTCAATCCAACCCGGTCGTCTGGCATTCGCACTGTATCTGTGACTGTCCCAACGAATCAACTGGACTACTGTTTCAGTTCTGGTTGACTCAAAGGGTAACAAAAAGACAGCTTACTGATACTGCCTTTCACTGAACTGTTGCTGTCGCAATTTCGTTGTAAACCGACGTAAGGCACTTTTAGCGAACCGCTTGGATCTTTGTTATGACAGCTGAACCAGCAGACGACTTTATGATCTAATATGTTTTCCAAAGTGCAGATAGAAGCTAGGTTTTGATTGATTGCATGGACCAAAATGGACCCGTTCATGGTGTTGGGATTAGCTAGATTTAACCACTTTAACACCACATTCTGAGAAATTACTAATGCGAAAAATTTGATTATAGATGTAAATGTTACCTTGTGTAACCTTTAGTGCCTTTTTTGCCGTTTATGTTACAAGTAATATGGTAATACAACTTATACCTCAAAACATAATAATACCACTATTGCAGGTTTTCCTTCGTAATTAGAGTGCAAGAGCACTGTATCTTGTCCATCTTAGTGCGTCCCCATGCTCTACTGGATTAGGATTGCACGGAATGTGCTGTAGCATAGGTAAACAGTATAGGTAATGTGTATTGTTATGAATCCTATTTGTATGTTGTGTTGTGTACGTGTTCTTGTGTCTTCGTGTTCATTCGTGCAAGTGTGTGTGTGTACTGATGTGCGTGCTGCATGTGTGGGTGTGTGTTGTGTGTGTGTGTGTGTGTGTGTGTGTGTGTGTGTGTGTTGTGTTGTGTGTGTGTTTTGTGTGTGTGTTATGTGTGTGTGTGTGTGTGTGTGTAGTTGTGTGTTGATTGTGTGTTGTGTGTGGATGTGCATCGGTGAGTAAAGTGTATTTTCACAATTAAATGGATTTGTTGACATCGATCCTAATAATGTTATACTTGTTAATTGTGGTCACATACACACGGAAAACAGTTAGCGACATCTGCATAACATTACACAGTTAGTATGGCAATTACGACACACAGACACTAAAAACATAATAATACCCACTATTACAAGTTGCTCCTTCGTAATTAGAGCTGCAAGAGCACTGATAGCCTTGTCCCGTCTTAGTGCAAGTACCTCCATGGCTGCACGGATTAGGATTGCACGGATTGAAGGCTGTAACATAGGTAAACAGTATATACAGTAAAGGGTATTTGTTTTGATTCCATATATGTGTATGTGTGTGGGTTTTCGTGTTCGTGTGCGTATATGTTCATGTTTGTGTTCGTGCGTGTGCGCGTGCGTGTGCGTGTGCTGTGTGTGCGTGTGCAGTGTGCGTGTCGTGTCGTGTGGTGTGCGGTGCGTGTGTGCGGTGCTCGTGCTGTGTGCTGCGTGTGCTGTGCGTGTGCGTGTGCATGTTCGAGTGGGTGGGTGGGTGGGTGGTATGTGCAGTCAGGTGTTTATCAAATGTATTAAAAAGTATTCCTGTACACCGATCCTAAAATACTTGTTAATCGTAGACACATTTAGAAAGCATTTCACGACATCTAGTTAAAAGGAAACAAAAGTCAATGTTTTGATCATATGGGGTTAAGAGAGTTAATAAAAAGTAACAACTTCCTACAACAATCATATTTTAACGTCAGTGGTCTACCAGAAAAAAATATAGAACACATAGCTATGGAAAGTTTGATGTTTCTGTGATTTTAGACTGATGGCCATTTGTAAAAAAAAGGAAAAAAAAAAGAAATTGTAATACGGCATTGGGGAATTGGGGCCACAAGTTCTCGCTTTTTTTACCAAAAGAAGAAAAAAAAAAACTTAACGTAAAAAACCCGTTTTTTTTTAAAAAAGTTTGTTTTTAAAAGGTGGCAAAAAAAAAAGTCCCTTTTTTTTAAAAAAAAAAGACTTTCCATAGCTATGTGTTCTATATTTTTTCTGGTAGACCACTGACGTTAAAATATGATTGTTGTAGGAAGTTGTTACTTTTTATTAACTCTCTTAACCCCATATGATCAAAACATTGACTTTTGTTTCCTTTTAACTAGATGTCGTGAAATGCTTTCTAAATGTGTCTACGATTAACAAGTATTTTAGGATCGGTGTACAGGAATACTTTTTAATACATTTGATAAACACCTGACTGCACATACCACCCACCCACCCACCCACCGAACAGCACACGCACACGCACACGCACACGCACACGCACACGCACACGCACACGCACACGCACACGCACACGCACACGCACACGCACACGCACACGCACACGCGCACGCACACGCACACGCACACGCACACGCACGAACACAAACATGAACATATACGCCAAAACGAAAAACCCCCACACATACACATATATGGAATCAAAACAAATACCCTTTACTGTATATACTGTTTACCTATGTTACAGCCTTCAATCCGTGCAATCCTAATCCGTGCAGCCATGGAGGTACTTGCACTAAGACGGGACAAGGCTATCAGTGCTCTTGCAGCTCTAATTACGAAGGAGCAACTTGTAATAGTGGGTATTATTATGTTTTTAGTGTCTGTGTGTCGTAATTGCCATACTAACTGTGTAATGTTATGCAGATGTCGCTAACTGTTTTCCGTGTGTATGTGCCCACAATTAACAAGTATAACATTATTAGGATCGATGTCAACAAATCCATTTAATTGTGAAAATACACTTGTGACTCACCGGATGCACATACCCCACATAAAAAAACCCCACACACACACACACACACACACACACACACACACACACACAAAAACACACACACACACACACACACACACACACACACACACACACACACACACACACACACACACACACACACACACACACACACACAACCCCACACCCAAAAAACTGACAAAAGAAGACACAAGAACACGTACACGAACACATACATACAAATATGGATTCATAACAAATACACATTACTCTATGTACTGTTTACCTATGCTACAGCCTTTATTCCGTGCAATCCTAATCCGTGCAGCCATGGGGGTACTTGCACTAAGATGGGACAAGGATATCAGTGCTCTTGCAGCTCTAATTACGAAGGAAAAACCTGCAATAGTGGGTATTATTATGTTTTGAGTGTGTATAAGTTGTATTACCATATTACTGTGTAACGATAAACGGCAAAAAAGGCAGCTAAAGGGTTTACACAAGGTAACCATTTACATCTATAATCAAATTTTTCGCATTAGTAATTTCCTCAGAATGTGGTGTTAAAGTGGTTAAATCTAGCTAAATCACCAACACCATGAACGGGTCCATTTTGGTCCATGCAATCAATCAAAACCTAGCTTCTATCTGCACTTTGGAAAACATATTAGATCATAAAGTCGTCTGCTGGTTCAGCTGTCATAACAGAGATCCAAGCGGTTCGCTAAAAGTGCCTTACGTCGGTTTACAACGAAATTGCGACAGCAACAGTTCAGTGAAAGGCAGTATCAGTAAGCTGTCTTTTTGTTACCCTTTGAGTCAACCAGAACTGAAACAGTAGTCCAGTTGATTCGTTGGGACAGTCACAGATACAGTGCGAATGCCAGACGACCGGGTTGGATTGACCCAACCATGAAAACTACGTGCACCACCCACCGAAATGCTTCTCACCTATCTTACATACATATACATACACTACGCTATAAAATAACTTCCATTCCTCTAACGAAGAAAATCCACGAAACAAACGCGCAGATCTCAACGGCAACTTCGTCGGCCGCTCTGCGGTCCCGTAAAATCGCTGTATAAGTTAGGTTTACACAAAATGCCGTTAGACGGCACGTTTGTGCGCGTGAATAGTTTTACAAATTTTACTTACCGCATTCGCACGCGCGAAATAGTTTAATTACCTATAAATAATATAATAATAATTAATTATTATCATCACTATGATTTGCAGGAAATAAAACGTGTTATTAGAATATAATAATATTTATTTAGTGCCACATCCATAATTGGTTGTGACGCTTCACAGTATGCTGCTATTAAAAATACAATAAGAAGAAAACTACCCACAGATAATATTTTTAAATAAATAATGAAAATACACGTGTCTAAATAATTTTCCAAAATGACCTATCAGTATTAAAAAGAACCAATATAAATTCCATAACAGCAATAGTGCTAAATTAATGTAAAGGTAATATATAATTAAAATGATAAAATAATTACGACGTAACAATAATTTTCATTCGCACATACACACACATTGTGCATAAGAAAATATTATTGAAGCATTTTTTTCTACTTATGAATGGTATTTTCACTACCAGATATGTAATAACAAAGACATTTTATTAATTATCGGGACAATAAATAACTGAAATTTTAACAAAAATGAATATATGGGAAATATATAGTGGTAGAAAAAGATATGTTCGGTGCATTTAAAAATAATAATATTAATATGTTATTGTTTTAGTTTCAATTGTTAAAACATCGCAAATGTAATATAAGCTTGTATGCTCGCAGTACACGCGGGATGTTTATAGAAATATTCATAAAATAAACAATGTGACATCATCGAACAACGCGTAATTTCCATACCTCTTTTATGACTAACAGGCAATTTTAGATAATTATGCAGACACAAGTATTTTTTTTAAATATTACCTGTGGGTAGCATTCTTCATATTGCAAATACTTTAATAACAGTATGTGGTGAAGCGCCACAAACAATTGTGGATTTGGCGCTATATAAAATACTCTATTAAAATTATATATTTTTATATTAAATTGTTACTTTTTATCAACTCTGTTAGGCCCATATCACAAAGACGTTGCCTTTACATTTTCTGCAGACCATAGTGATGCTGCTAATTATAATTATATTATTTATAATTAATTAAACTAATTCGCGGGTGCGAATGCAGTAAGGTTTATAAATATTCGCGCGCACAAACGCCCCATCTAGCGGTATTTTGGGTAAAGCTAACTTATAATTGCGAGTTTACGGTATTCGAAGTTGTCCAGTTGCCGTCCGTCAAGATTTGCGCGTTTCTTTTATAAATTGTCTTCGTTATAGGAATACAAGTGATTTTCTAATGTAGTGTATGTATATGTATGTAAGAAATGTGAGGAGAAGTTTGGCGGCTGTTGGCGGTCGTTTTTGTGGTTAGGTCAGAAAGTAAGTGATAATAATACGCATGCATGCACAGTTCTCGCTGACCAAGAAGACTTAACTACGTCATTTTGTTTTTAAAATGGCATAGTCTATAGACTTTCCATAGCTATGTGTTCTATATTTTTTTCTGGTAGACCACTGACGTTAAAATATGATTGTTGTAGGAAGTTGTTACTTTTTATTAACTCTCTTAACCCCATATGATCAAAACATTGACTTTTGTTTCCTTTTAACTAGATGTCGTGAAATGCTTTCTAAATGTGTCTACGATTAACAAGTATTTTAGGATCGGTGTACAGGAATACTTTTTAATACATTTGATAAACACCTGACTGCACATACCACCCACCCACCCACCCACTCGAACATGCACACGCACACGCACACGCACACGCACACGCACACGCACACGCACACGCACACGCACACGCACACGCACACGCACACGCACACGCACACCACGAACACAACACAGCACTAACGCACACAACATGAAAAACCCCAAAAACCCCCCACATACACATATATGGAATCAAAACAAATACCCTTTACTGTATATACTGTTTACCTATGTTACAGCCTTCAATCCGTGCAATCCTAATCCGTGCAGCCATGGAGGTACTTGCACTAAGACGGGACAAGGCTATCAGTGCTCTTGCAGCTCTAATTACGAAGGAGCAACTTGTAATAGTGGGTATTATTATGTTTTTAGTGTCTGTGTGTCGTAATTGCCATACTAACTGTGTAATGTTATGCAGATGTCGCTAACTGTTTTCCGTGTGTATGTGCCCACAATTAACAAGTATAACATTATTAGGATCGATGTCAACAAATCCATTTAATTGTGAAAATACACTTGTGACTCACCGGATGCACATACCACACACACACACACACACACACACACACACACACACACACACACACACACACACACACACACACACACACACACACACACACACACACACACACACACACACACACACACACACACACACACACACACACACACACAAACACACACACACACACACACACACACACACACACACACACATGCACGAACATGAACACGAAGACACAAGAACACGTACACGAACACATACATACAAATATGGATTCATAACAAATACACATTACTCTATGTACTGTTTACCTATGCTACAGCCTTTATTCCGTGCAATCCTAATCCGTGCAGCCATGGGGGTACTTGCACTAAGATGGGACAAGGATATCAGTGCTCTTGCAGCTCTAATTACGAAGGAAAAACCTGCAATAGTGGGTATTATTATGTTTTGAGTGTGTATAAGTTGTATTACCATATTACTGTGTAACGATAAACGGCAAAAAAGGCAGCTAAAGGGTTTACACAAGGTAACCATTTACATCTATAATCAAATTTTTCGCATTAGTAATTTCCTCAGAATGTGGTGTTAAAGTGGTTAAATCTAGCTAAATCACCAACACCATGAACGGGTCCATTTTGGTCCATGCAATCAATCAAAACCTAGCTTCTATCTGCACTTTGGAAAACATATTAGATCATAAAGTCGTCTGCTGGTTCAGCTGTCATAACAAAGATCCAAGCGGTTCGCTAAAAGTGCCTTACGTCGGTTTACAACGAAATTGCGACAGCAACAGTTCAGTGAAAGGCAGTATCAGTAAGCTGTCTTTTTGTTACCCTTTGAGTCAACCAGAACTGAAACAGTAGTCCAGTTGATTCGTTGGGACAGTCACAGATACAGTGCGAATGCCAGACGACCGGGTTGGATTGACCCAACCATGAAAACTACGTGCACCACCCACCGAAATGCTTCTCACCTATCTTACATACATATACATACACTACGCTATAAAATAACTTCCATTCCTCTAACGAAGAAAATCCACGAAACAAACGCGCAGATCTCAACGGCAACTTCGTCGGCCGCTCTGCGGTCCCGTAAAATCGCTGTATAAGTTAGGTTTACACAAAATGCCGTTAGACGGCACGTTTGTGCGCGTGAATAGTTTTACAAATTTTACTTACCGCATTCGCACGCGCGAAATAGTTTAATTACCTATAAATAATATAATAATAATTAATTATTATCATCACTATGATTTGCAGGAAATAAAACGTGTTATTAGAATATAATAATATTTATTTAGTGCCACATCCATAATTGGTTGTGACGCTTCACAGTATGCTGCTATTAAAAATACAATAAGAAGAAAACTACCCACAGATAATATTTTTAAATAAATAATGAAAATACACGTGTCTAAATAATTTTCCAAAATGACCTATCAGTATTAAAAAGAACCAATATAAATTCCATAACAGCAATAGTGCTAAATTAATGTAAAGGTAATATATAATTAAAATGATAAAATAATTACGACGTAACAATAATTTTCATTCGCACATACACACACATTGTGCATAAGAAAATATTATTGAAGCATTTTTTTCTACTTATGAATGGTATTTTCACTACCAGATATGTAATAACAAAGACATTTTATTAATTATCGGGACAATAAATAACTGAAATTTTAACAAAAATGAATATATGGGAAATATATAGTGGTAGAAAAAGATATGTTCGGTGCATTTAAAAATAATAATATTAATATGTTATTGTTTTAGTTTCAATTGTTAAAACATCGCAAATGTAATATAAGCTTGTATGCTCGCAGTACACGCGGGATGTTTATAGAAATATTCATAAAATAAACAATGTGACATCATCGAACAACGCGTAATTTCCATACCTCTTTTATGACTAACAGGCAATTTTAGATAATTATGCAGACACAAGTATTTTTTTTAAATATTACCTGTGGGTAGCATTCTTCATATTGCAAATACTTTAATAACAGTATGTGGTGAAGCGCCACAAACAATTGTTTTATATAAAAAAAACCTATTAAAATTATATATTTTTATATTAAATTGTTACTTTTTATCAACTCTGTTAGGCCCATATCACAAAGACGTTGCCTTTACATTTTCTGCAGACCATAGTGATGCTGCTAATTATAATTATATTATTTATAATTAATTAAACTAATTCGCGGGTGCGAATGCAGTAAGGTTTATAAATATTCGCGCGCACAAACGCCCCATCTAGCGGTATTTTGGGTAAAGCTAACTTATAATTGCGAGTTTACGGTATTCGAAGTTGTCCAGTTGCCGTCCGTCAAGATTTGCGCGTTTCTTTTTAAAATTTTCTTCGTTATAGGAATACAAGTGATTTTCTAATGTAGTGTATGTATATGTATGTAAGAAATGTGAGGAGAAGTTTGGCGGCTGTTGGCGGTCGTTTTTGTGGTTAGGTCAGAAAGTAAGTGATAATAATACGCATGCATGCACAGTTCTCGCTGACCAAGAAGACTTAACTACGTCATTTTGTTTTTAAAATGGCATAGTCTATAGACTTTCCATAGCTATGTGTTCTATATTTTTTTCTGGTAGACCACTGACGTTAAAATATGATTGTTGTAGGAAGTTGTTACTTTTTATTAACTCTCTTAACCCCATATGATCAAAACATTGACTTTTGTTTCCTTTTAACTAGATGTCGTGAAATGCTTTCTAAATGTGTCTACGATTAACAAGTATTTTAGGATCGGTGTACAGGAATACTTTTTAATACATTTGATAAACACCTGACTGCACATACCACCCACCCACCCACCCACCGACATGCACGCACACCAGCACACGCACACGCACACGCACACGCACACGCACACGCACACGCACACGCACACGCACACGCACACGCACACGCACAACACAGAACATATACGCACACGAACACGAAAACCCACACACATACACATATATGGAATCAAAACAAATACCCTTTACTGTATATACTGTTTACCTATGTTACAGCCTTCAATCCGTGCAATCCTAATCCGTGCAGCCATGGAGGTACTTGCACTAAGACGGGACAAGGCTATCAGTGCTCTTGCAGCTCTAATTACGAAGGAGCAACTTGTAATAGTGGGAAAGTATAGTGTCTTGGTCTAATTCAACAACTTGTAATGTTATAGATGTTTACTGTTTGTGTCGTAATTGCCATACTAACTGTGTAATGTTATGCAGATGTCGCTAACTGTTTTCCGTGTGTATGTGCCACAATTAACAAGTATAACATTATTAGGATCGATGTCAACAAATCCATTTAATTGTGAAAATACACTTGTGACTCACGGATGCACATACCACACACCACACACACACACACACACACACACACACACACACACACACACACACACACACACACACACACACACACACACACACACACACACACACACACACACACACACACACACACATGCACGAACATGAACACGAAGACACAAGAACACGTACACGAACACATACATACAAATATGGATTCATAACAAATACACATTACTCTATGTACTGTTTACCTATGCTACAGCCTTTATTCCGTGCAATCCTAATCCGTGCAGCCATGGGGGTACTTGCACTAAGATGGGACAAGGATATCAGTGCTCTTGCAGCTCTAATTACGAAGGAAAAACCTGCAATAGTGGGTATTATTATGTTTTGAGTGTGTATAAGTTGTATTACCATATTACTGTGTAACGATAAACGGCAAAAAAGGCAGCTAAAGGGTTTACACAAGGTAACCATTTACATCTATAATCAAATTTTTCGCATTAGTAATTTCCTCAGAATGTGGTGTTAAAGTGGTTAAATCTAGCTAAATCACCAACACCATGAACGGGTCCATTTTGGTCCATGCAATCAATCAAAACCTAGCTTCTATCTGCACTTTGGAAAACATATTAGATCATAAAGTCGTCTGCTGGTTCAGCTGTCATAACAAAGATCCAAGCGGTTCGCTAAAAGTGCCTTACGTCGGTTTACAACGAAATTGCGACAGCAACAGTTCAGTGAAAGGCAGTATCAGTAAGCTGTCTTTTTGTTACCCTTTGAGTCAACCAGAACTGAAACAGTAGTCCAGTTGATTCGTTGGGACAGTCACAGATACAGTGCGAATGCCAGACGACCGGGTTGGATTGACCCAACCATGAAAACTACGTGCACCACCCACCGAAATGCTTCTCACCTATCTTACATACATATACATACACTACGCTATAAAATAACTTCCATTCCTCTAACGAAGAAAATCCACGAAACAAACGCGCAGATCTCAACGGCAACTTCGTCGGCCGCTCTGCGGTCCCGTAAAATCGCTGTATAAGTTAGGTTTACACAAAATGCCGTTAGACGGCACGTTTGTGCGCGTGAATAGTTTTACAAATTTTACTTACCGCATTCGCACGCGCGAAATAGTTTAATTACCTATAAATAATATAATAATAATTAATTATTATCATCACTATGATTTGCAGGAAATAAAACGTGTTATTAGAATATAATAATATTTATTTAGTGCCACATCCATAATTGGTTGTGACGCTTCACAGTATGCTGCTATTAAAAATACAATAAGAAGAAAACTACCCACAGATAATATTTTTAAATAAATAATGAAAATACACGTGTCTAAATAATTTTCCAAAATGACCTATCAGTATTAAAAAGAACCAATATAAATTCCATAACAGCAATAGTGCTAAATTAATGTAAAGGTAATATATAATTAAAATGATAAAATAATTACGACGTAACAATAATTTTCATTCGCACATACACACACATTGTGCATAAGAAAATATTATTGAAGCATTTTTTTCTACTTATGAATGGTATTTTCACTACCAGATATGTAATAACAAAGACATTTTATTAATTATCGGGACAATAAATAACTGAAATTTTAACAAAAATGAATATATGGGAAATATATAGTGGTAGAAAAAGATATGTTCGGTGCATTTAAAAATAATAATATTAATATGTTATTGTTTTAGTTTCAATTGTTAAAACATCGCAAATGTAATATAAGCTTGTATGCTCGCAGTACACGCGGGATGTTTATAGAAATATTCATAAAATAAACAATGTGACATCATCGAACAACGCGTAATTTCCATACCTCTTTTATGACTAACAGGCAATTTTAGATAATTATGCAGACACAAGTATTTTTTTTAAATATTACCTGTGGGTAGCATTCTTCATATTGCAAATACTTTAATAACAGTATGTGGTGAAGCGCCACAAACAATTGTGGATTTGGCGCTATATAAAATACTCTATTAAAATTATATATTTTTATATTAAATTGTTACTTTTTATCAACTCTGTTAGGCCCATATCACAAAGACGTTGCCTTTACATTTTCTGCAGACCATAGTGATGCTGCTAATTATAATTATATTATTTATAATTAATTAAACTAATTCGCGGGTGCGAATGCAGTAAGGTTTATAAATATTCGCGCGCACAAACGCCCCATCTAGCGGTATTTTGGGTAAAGCTAACTTATAATTGCGAGTTTACGGTATTCGAAGTTGTCCAGTTGCCGTCCGTCAAGATTTGCGCGTTTCTTTTATGAATTGTCTTCGTTATAGGAATACAAGTGATTTTCTAATGTAGTGTATGTATATGTATGTAAGAAATGTGAGGAGAAGTTTGGCGGCTGTTGGCGGTCGTTTTTGTGGTTAGGTCAGAAAGTAAGAGATAATAATACGCATGCATGCACAGTTCTCGCTGACCAAGAAGACTTAACTACGTCATTTTGTTTTTAAAATGGCATAGTCTATAGACTTTCCATAGCTATGTGTTCTATATTTTTTACTGGTAGACCACTGACGTTAAAATATGATTGTTGTAGGAAGTTGTTACTTTTTATTAACTCTCTTAACCCCATATGATCAAAACATTGACTTTTGTTTCCTTTTAACTAGATGTCGTGAAATGCTTTCTAAATGTGTCTACGATTAACAAGTATTTTAGGATCGGTGTACAGGAATACTTTTTAATACATTTGATAAACACCTGACTGCACATACCACCCACCCACCCACCCACTCGAACATGCACACGCACACACACACACGCACACGCACACGCACACGCACACGCACACGCACACGCACACGCACGCACACGCACACGCACACGCACACGCACACGCACACGCACACGCACACGCACGAACACAAACATGAACATATACGCACACGAACACGAAAACCCACACACATACACATATATGGAATCAAAACAAATACCCTTTACTGTATATACTGTTTACCTATGTTACAGCCTTCAATCCGTGCAATCCTAATCCGTGCAGCCATGGAGGTACTTGCACTAAGACGGGACAAGGCTATCAGTGCTCTTGCAGCTCTAATTACGAAGGAGCAACTTGTAATAGTGGGTATTATTATGTTTTTAGTGTCTGTGTGTCGTAATTGCCATACTAACTGTGTAATGTTATGCAGATGTCGCTAACTGTTTTCCGTGTGTATGTGCCCACAATTAACAAGTATAACATTATTAGGATCGATGTCAACAAATCCATTTAATTGTGAAAATACACTTGTGACTCACTGGATGCACATACCACATACGCACACACACACACACACACACACACACACACACACACACACACACACACACACACACACACACACACACACACACACACACACACACACACACACACACACACACATGCACGAACATGAACACGAAGACACAAGAACACGTACACGAACACATACATACAAATATGGATTCATAACAAATACACATTACTCTATGTACTGTTTACCTATGCTACAGCCTTTATTCCGTGCAATCCTAATCCGTGCAGCCATGGGGGTACTTGCACTAAGATGGGACAAGGATATCAGTGCTCTTGCAGCTCTAATTACGAAGGAAAAACCTGCAATAGTGGGTATTATTATGTTTTGAGTGTGTATAAGTTGTATTACCATATTACTGTGTAACGATAAACGGCAAAAAAGGCAGCTAAAGGGTTTACACAAGGTAACCATTTACATCTATAATCACATTTTTCGCATTAGTAATTTCCTCAGAATGTGGTGTTAAAGTGGTTAAATCTAGCTAAATCACCAACACCATGAACGGGTCCATTTTGGTCCATGCAATCAATCAAAACCTAGCTTCTATCTGCACTTTGGAAAACATATTAGATCATAAAGTCGTCTGCTGGTTCAGCTGTCATAACAGAGATCCAAGCGGTTCGCTAAAAGTGCCTTACGTCGGTTTACAACGAAATTGCGACAGCAACAGTTCAGTGAAAGGCAGTATCAGTAAGCTGTCTTTTTGTTACCCTTTGAGTCAACCAGAACTGAAACAGTAGTCCAGTTGATTCGTTGGGACAGTCACAGATACAGTGCGAATGCCAGACGACCGGGTTGGATTGACCCAACCATGAAAACTACGTGCACCACCCACCGAAATGCTTCTCACCTATCTTACATACATATACATACACTACGCTATAAAATAACTTCCATTCCTCTAACGAAGAAAATCCACGAAACAAACGCGCAGATCTCAACGGCAACTTCGTCGGCCGCTCTGCGGTCCCGTAAAATCGCTGTATAAGTTAGGTTTACACAAAATGCCGTTAGACGGCACGTTTGTGCGCGTTTGTGCGCGAAATTTTACTTACCGCATTCGCACGCGCGAAATAGTTTAATTACCTATAAATAATATAATAATAATTAATTATTATCATCACTATGATTTGCAGGAAATAAAACGTGTTATTAGAATATAATAATATTTATTTAGTGCCACATCCATAATTGGTTGTGACGCTTCACAGTATGCTGCTATTAAAAATACAATAAGAAGAAAACTACCCACAGATAATATTTTTAAATAAATAATGAAAATACACGTGTCTAAATAATTTTCCAAAATGACCTATCAGTATTAAAAAGAACCAATATAAATTCCATAACAGCAATAGTGCTAAATTAATGTAAAGGTAATATATAATTAAAATGATAAAATAATTACGACGTAACAATAATTTTCATTCGCACATACACACACATTGTGCATAAGAAAATATTATTGAAGCATTTTTTTCTACTTATGAATGGTATTTTCACTACCAGATATGTAATAACAAAGACATTTTATTAATTATCGGGACAATAAATAACTGAAATTTTAACAAAAATGAATATATGGGAAATATATAGTGGTAGAAAAAGATATGTTCGGTGCATTTAAAAATAATAATATTAATATGTTATTGTTTTAGTTTCAATTGTTAAAACATCGCAAATGTAATATAAGCTTGTATGCTCGCAGTACACGCGGGATGTTTATAGAAATATTCATAAAATAAACAATGTGACATCATCGAACAACGCGTAATTTCCATACCTCTTTTATGACTAACAGGCAATTTTAGATAATTATGCAGACACATGTATTTTTTTTTAATATTACCTGTGGGTAGCATTCTTCATATTGCAAATACTTTAATAACAGTATGTGGTGAAGCGCCACAAACAATTGTGGATTTGGCGCTATATAAAATACTCTATTAAAATTATATATTTTTATATTAAATTGTTACTTTTTATCAACTCTATTAGGCCCATATCACAAAGACGTTGCCTTTACATTTTCTGCAGACCATAGTGATGCTGCTAATTATAATTATATTATTTATAATTAATTAAACTAATTCGCGGGTGCGAATGCAGTAAGGTTTATAAATATTCGCGCGCACAAACGCCCCATCTAGCGGTATTTTGGGTAAAGCTAACTTATAATTGCGAGTTTACGGTATTCGAAGTTGTCCAGTTGCCGTCCGTCAAGATTTGCGCGTTTCTTTTATGAATTGTCTTCGTTATAGGAATACAAGTGATTTTCTAATGTAGTGTATGTATATGTATGTAAGAAATGTGAGGAGAAGTTTGGCGGCTGTTGGCGGTCGTTTTTGTGGTTAGGTCAGAAAGTAAGAGATAATAATACGCATGCATGCACAGTTCTCGCTGACCAAGAAGACTTAACTACGTCATTTTGTTTTTAAAATGGCATAGTCTATAGACTTTCCATAGCTATGTGTTCTATATTTTTTACTGGTAGACCACTGACGTTAAAATATGATTGTTGTAGGAAGTTGTTACTTTTTATTAACTCTCTTAACCCCATATGATCAAAACATTGACTTTTGTTTCCTTTTAACTAGATGTCGTGAAATGCTTTCTAAATGTGTCTACGATTAACAAGTATTTTAGGATCGGTGTACAGGAATACTTTTTAATACATTTGATAAACACCTGACTGCACATACCACCCACCCACCCACCCACCCACCACCCACTCGAACATGCACACGCACACGCACACGCAACGCACACGCACACGCACACGCACACGCACGAACACAAACATGAACATATACGCACACGAACACGAAAACCCACACACATACACATATATGGAATCAAAACAAATACCCTTTACTGTATATACTGTTTACCTATGTTACAGCCTTCAATCCGTGCAATCCTAATCCGTGCAGCCATGGAGGTACTTGCACTAAGACGGGACAAGGCTATCAGTGCTCTTGCAGCTCTAATTACGAAGGAGCAACTTGTAATAGTGGGTATTATTATGTTTTTAGTGTCTGTGTGTCGTAATTGCCATACTAACTGTGTAATGTTATGCAGATGTCGCTAACTGTTTTCCGTGTGTATGTGACCACAATTAACAAGTATAACATTATTAGGATCGATGTCAACAAATCCATTTAATTGTGAAAATACACTTGTGACTCACCGGATGCACATACCACACACGCGCACACACGCGCACACACGCACACACACGCGCACACACACACACACACACACACACACACACACACACACACACACACACACACATGCACGAACATGAACACGAAGACACAAGAACACGTACACGAACACATACATACAAATATGGATTCATAACAAATACACATTACTCTATGTACTGTTTACCTATGCTACAGCCTTTATTCCGTGCAATCCTAATCCGTGCAGCCATGGGGGTACTTGCACTAAGATGGGACAAGGATATCAGTGCTCTTGCAGCTCTAATTACGAAGGAAAAACCTGCAATAGTGGGTATTATTATGTTTTGAGTGTGTATAAGTTGTATTACCATATTACTGTGTAACGATAAACGGCAAAAAAGGCAGCTAAAGGGTTTACACAAGGTAACCATTTACATCTATAATCACATTTTTCGCATTAGTAATTTCCTCAGAATGTGGTGTTAAAGTGGTTAAATCTAGCTAAATCACCAACACCATGAACGGGTCCATTTTGGTCCATGCAATCAATCAAAACCTAGCTTCTATCTGCACTTTGGAAAACATATTAGATCATAAAGTCGTCTGCTGGTTCAGCTGTCATAACAGAGATCCAAGCGGTTCGCTAAAAGTGCCTTACGTCGGTTTACAACGAAATTGCGACAGCAACAGTTCAGTGAAAGGCAGTATCAGTAAGCTGTCTTTTTGTTACCCTTTGAGTCAACCAGAACTGAAACAGTAGTCCAGTTGATTCGTTGGGACAGTCACAGATACAGTGCGAATGCCAGACGACCGGGTTGGATTGACCCAACCATGAAAACTACGTGCACCACCCACCGAAATGCTTCTCACCTAACTTACATACATATACATACACTACGCTATAAAATAACTTCCATTCCTCTAACGAAGAAAATCCACGAAACAAACGCGCAGATCTCAACGGCAACTTCGTCGGCCGCTCTGCGGTCCCGTAAAATCGCTGTATAAGTTAGGTTTACACAAAATGCCGTTAGACGGCACGTTTGTGCGCGTGAATAGTTTTACAAATTTTACTTACCGCATTCGCACGCGCGAAATAGTTTAATTACCTATAAATAATATAATAATAATTAATTATTATCATCACTATGATTTGCAGGAAATAAAACGTGTTATTAGAATATAATAATATTTATACCCTGCTGATGCTTATACTGGCAGAGACCTGAGCTTGTTTGCTACAATAAATAAACAAGAGTTATTGTTGTTGATACAGGTCATTTAATAAATGTACTCAAAACTCCTCAAGACAGTATAGATACATTTAGAAAATGACAATATTAGCAAAGGTGGGGTGTTAACAATGTTTCCCCCACCCAACAGACAATTTATGCAAGTAAAGAACAAGAAATACATGTAAAGCTAGCGTTGGCCGTAGCCAACACATTAGTACATAATACAGAGTAGATGTAGACTAAGCCGATGAATCAAAGCGAAGTGCAAGATATTTATTCTACATAGCGTAAAACAATAGTCCGGCGCAGTACATTGTACAACCGAAACATTAAGAATGTGTACTTAAAAAGGATCGGATCGGTGGTAGCCATGGGGGAGGATGGAGGGGTCGAAAATCCGATCTTCCTTTGTGCTGCAAATTATTGCGCCTTGCGTACTCAAAATCTCAGCACAAAGGAATCGAGCCTCGTTCTGAGTGCGGAGAGTTCACGGGCTACGACACGTTTGCGGAATACGCACCGTTCACGGACTAAGTATCCGCCTCACATTGTATAAATATTATTTTTGACATGTGTAAAAATATTCATTTATACCCTGCTGATGCTTATACTGGCAGAGACCTGAGCTTGTTTGCTACAATAAATAAACAATTATTTTTTATAAATATTTTAAATTA
>JAODUO010002824.1:0-7500 GCA_025642075.2 Ridgeia piscesae
ATTAAAATAGCGTTCTTCTGTATCATGTTATAAAAACGTTTTCCCAAAAATTCTGAATGTGCATTCCATAGCATAATAACTTCATTACAGCAATTCATTATTATAATTAATGGTTATAATGGTTATATATGACGCAATAAAATGAAAACTAACAAACAGGCCACATACCAACAATTAACTCAAGGAACTTTCCTTTCTTTATGTTAGCAGTTCTTACATTTTCGGGAGGTCCTGATCCGTGACGATCTCCTTTACGGTCGGTACCAATGTTGGTCTTGATTAGGACACGACCCGCGTAGGTCCAACAGTCTGCAATATGTTTCTGGCGTTTCAACTGACGCGTGCGATACGCCAGCATAGCTCGCTTGGCCGTGAGGTCTTCGTTGACATGGATCTGGTTGTCCTTGCGTTACCGATTGTAGTCCTTCAGGCGGGTGCGCGCCCGAAACACTTCGTCACGCACCACTTCGCTGCAGAAGCGAACAATCATTGCCCACTTCCGCGGACGGCCCTGCTCGTCCTGCTTCGGGCCTAGTCGGTGGCTCCGCTCTAGGTGATCGGCAACAATGTGGGTCAAACCCAGCTTCTGCTGGATTGTACCGATCACCACGGCATCGGTGTTTTCACCTCCCTCTTCCGGGATGCCTTGGAAGCGGAGGTTCGGACGTCTGGAATATTGTTCCTGTGTATCAGCCTCCGTCTCCAACGTCGCCACTTTCTTTACCAGACCGTTAATATGTTCATCTCTGGCAGCCAGACCGGTCTTTAGTGACTGAACCTCTTTGTCCAGGTGTGCAACCTGCAGATGTATAGCTGCACATACCGTTTTGATTAGTATCGGGGCTATTACCTCGATTATTTAAAGAACGGTCTTTTCTTGTTCCTTTTTTGCCGCTTTTCGGCATTTCACTGAAGGCACTGCGCTGCTGTTTAAACTTCACTTCTGACGCAGTCACCAAGCATAAAATACCACAAATACCAGAAATACACACATACACACCCATACACCCATACACCCATACACCCATACACATACACATACACGCGCACGCGCACGCGCACGCGCACGCACACGCACACGCACACGCACACGCGCACGCGCACGCGCATGCGCACACGCACATGCAAACACGCAAACACGCACACACGCACGCACACACACACGCACGCACGCGCACGCACCGCACACACACACACACACACACACACACACACACACACACACATTGTTATAACGGCGAATTCGAGGCAACTCAACAAAAGTGCCAAATTTGTCTTGCTAGGGTTTCGGTTGGTAACATTCATTTTATATAGAAATAAGCTCGGATCAACGCGTTTGCACAAACACACGCACACACTCACGTACATATATGCGCACGCACACACTTTACAAAAGTAGACAACATCGTAAGTTATTTTGAATAATATTGTAATCACCTGCAGGCAATATTACGACATCGAACTCCGCACAGTAACCTTCCTTTCTAATATATACTACATCCTAAAAACCAACTTCGGTCGCGCTTCATCGGTATCGTCACAAATGCTTGTGTCACAGCTCATGCTAGATTGTTTTGACGGTTTCACCTTCTGCGAGTTCATTCATTCCATCTGGGGTTTTTAATATATATTTTGATATGATGATATAATTGTCACTTGCCGACGTTTATGAAACGTTACTTGTCGTGTACAAGTTGTTTTCTTACTGCGCCAACTTCATTCCTTCGTCGTAGACTTCACTCGATCTCACAGATTCAGCGGCACTTCCCATATTCATACCACCGTGGAAAGAGGGGACTTCGGCGGCGGCGACTGGCGAGTCAATCAGCACGCTGCGATCTTCGTCCGTTTCCTCTTTGTCGAGTGTCTTTTTGTCTGCGGGATCCTTTGGGTACCTTCCGGCGATGATTCGGAACGCACACCTAAGCAGAGACATTGTACCGATATGCGATTTGCGCGAACTGCTTTTTCCGGCTTGTTATAATCGTCACTTACCTCGGTACGCGACGGGCGTCACGTGGCTTGACGGGCAAAAACAAATGAACCACGTGACGCGTCAATTACGTACGCGTCATTGATTTGTTCTGGGATCGCCCATTTTCGCCGCTTCGCGAGTGCGAACGTGGAACTGTGGGGAGAATTTCGTTGAAAATGTAAACACAGGTCTGCATACCAAGACATGTTTGTTTGCATTGCTGTTGCACTGCCGATTTCCTTTATGTAATTTTGTGTTGCCACTGTCACGTCAAACTCACTTTAACAGTATTCGTCGCTGTTAGTCTTCGTAGATGTTTGGTTAAATTGAAATGTTGCGGTGAGCGTCAGCCCCGATATATATATATATATATATTATATAATATATATATACATATATATATATATATATATATATATATATATATATATATATATATATATGTATATATATATATATATATATATATATACGGGCTGAGCTACTGGAATATATATATATATATATATATATATATATATATATATATATATATATATATATATATATATTATTCCGATGCCTGTGTATCAATTAAGTGCATAAATGAATGCGTTGTGTTTTACTCGAACAGGAAGGATTTATGAAATGTACTTGTCTGCAGTAATATGACAACGCAACAAAAGCACGGACGCAACAACCGCGCAGTCAGCACCGTCACCGCCATGCTGTTGGCACCAACAGTGCCCCATCACACACTCAACCATTTCCACTATTGTCATCAACATTATCGTAACGATAAAATAAAAATCATCATCATTATCGCCATTACCACCGTCACCAAAGTCACCGTCAGCAGCTGCAGCAGATAAAAAACCTATATAATGTCATTTCTATTGGGAATTCTTTCGTCGGCGGACTAACCCTAATGTAATCTCATGTATGTATATTTATATGTATATATATATATATATATATATATATATATATATATATTATTGTAACGAACATTATTAAATGGATTTATATAAAATATCTTATCATAGTGTATATTCATTGCAGAATTATGTAAACTACATATATATATATATATATATATATTATATATATATATATACATATACATATACATATAAATATACATATACATATACATATACATATACATATACATATACATATACATATACATATACATATACATATACATATACATATACATATACATATACATGTATAATCACGTGATTGTGTGCGCTTCGGCTGCCACCGGTAATGTTGTCCTAAGACATTTGTTATTATTTCAAGTTATTAGCTATACTGTTCTTCGATTTTACATCATACGTCAACGTGAATGTTACTGGATTACAACAACGTCATACCTGCGAAAGAGACATTTGTCGTTCTTGGATTTTACTGATTTTACAAATTTTATAACACATTGCTAGTGCTATCTTCAGTTGACCGTGACGGTTGCCATGGCAATAGTGTACACTAGCCTTCAACTGCATCAACTTTGTCGGCAAACGGAAAGCTTTCAAGCGTGTAACGAAAGCAGTCTACGACGATCTGAATGCACTTGGCATCTCCTACGCAAGACCTACACACAGAGGGACCTCAGGCGGTCGAAAACAATGCCAAGTGACTACTGCAATTTCTGTGAAAGTGACTCCATGCAGAACCGCTTTGCCTACACCGTCATTACGCAACAACCTCGTACAAACTGTCAACAGAAGCAATTTGATATCTGTCAAATTGCAACAACACTGCACGACCAACTCCATTAGAGCTGCTGTTCTGAACACCCGGTCAGCGTGTGAGCTTGATAAGTGTCAACAAATCCAGGATTTGATAACTGAAAACCAGCTAGACATTTGCTCGCTTACGGAAACATGGTTCAAGCCATCTCATATTGCCGTAAATGCTGTGGTGCCACCTGGATACACAATGAAACACATTCCTCGAGCCAACGCAAGAGGCGGAGGCGTTGCCATTATCTTTCGTGACTCCATCTCTGTGACTGTTTCAAAGCACAATACTTACACTTCCAAGGAATACCTCAACTGTTTATTCAAAGTTGGTCTCGAGCTATTGCGAATCGTAACGATATACAGACCTCCATCAAAAGCAAAGTCGCCAAACGTTCCAATATTTCTGAGGGAGTTTGCCGATCTCATTGAAGACCTCACACTTACATCCGGCCAGCTGCTGCTGGTTGGAGACTTGAACTTTCACTTCGATAATCCCACCAGTGCACACACAAAACCGATCATCGACCTTCTCTCCGCAACAAACCACCAACAACATGTTACCCTGGCAACTCACCAGAAAGGCCACATCCTCGATGTCATTATAACGAGATGTGATGAACTGCCTATTGCTGATATCACCTGTGACGAATCGGTTAATTCTGACCACTCCGCCGTCATCTTTACTGTTCCAACTACACATACAGTACAGCCTAAGAGAACGATTACTGTGCGTAAGTTGAAAAATTTCAACACTCAGCAAATCAGTCACGACATTGCTTGCTCTGATCTGATTACTCAACAAGCCTGCGCGTCGGCAGCAGAGGTTTGTTCCTGTTATAACAATACACTGCTGTCAATACTTGACCAGCATGCTCCTGCAAGAAAGTGCAACATCACAGTAAAGAACAATGTGCCATGGTACAACGCGGACATAAAACCTGCTAAAGCCAAATGGAAGCGGCTGGAACATCAGTGCAGGAAGACACAACTAACTGTATACCGCGATATGTTTACATGTCAAAGAAACAAAGTGAACACCATGTGCGCTGAAGCAAAGAAGACCTACTACAAAGAAAAGTTGTCGGACATCCGTAGTCATGCGCAATTCTACAACATCGCAAACAAGTTGCTGCATCGGCGCAACACAATAACACTACCGAACTATGAATGTGCCGAATCACTCGCAACAAGTTCGCAGACTACTTCGATGAAAAGATCCAGCGTATTCGCACCACTCTACAAACGCCACACTCCTGTGCTATCGCCTGTACTGTGTGCACAAATCGCCCTGGCACTAACTGCCAGCTGTCAAGCTTCACAACAGTCACACGAGCAGAAATCACACACCTATTATGTAAGTCACCGTCCATGACATGCAAACTTGATCCGATGCCTACACATTTCGTAAAACAGTGTCACGACGTCATGACAGTACCAATTATCAACAAAGTGTTTGATAGACGGAATGCCCGATGAGATGAAAGCTGCTATCATCACACCCATTTTGAAAAAAGTCAAGTCTTGACAGTAAAACGTTAAAAAGCTATCGAACATGTCCGTTTTGTCAAAGTTACTTGAGAGAGTTGTGCCGGACCGGTTGATTGCACACATGCGTGAAAACGATCTCTACATGCCGTTACAATCAGCATACCGGCAAAACTGCAGTACCGAAACAGTACTACTACACGTGCATGACAAGCGTAATCCGGTCCATCGACGAACGCAAAGGTGTGATTTTGTTGCTAATCGATATGAGCGCAGCATTTGATACGATTGATCACGCTATTCTTCTAAACACATTGAGTAACACCATCGGCGTCAAGGATCGTTGCTTGTCATAGTTCGCTGCCTACTTACAACACAGACAATACACGGTGTTGATTGCCGGTGAGCAGTCTAAACCACACAAGCTGACATGTGGTGTCCCGCAAGGGTCAGTCCTCGGACCACTGTTGTTCACGATTTATATGACCCCTCTTGCGTCAATACTTAAACTTCTTGGCAAGACTTACCGTCTATACGCCGTAGAACACTCAACTTTTCCAAGAATTCAGCCTAAGCGACAACACTTCACATGAGATTGCCATCAGGAAAATGGAACGCTGAGTTATCAGCATCCGTCAGTGGATGAAAACCAACATGCTGAAGCTGAACGACGACAAAACAGAGATCCTCATCATCCGTCCCAAATCAGCACACCAACACCACCTTCCCGAAAGTGTAAGAATCGGTAACACCAACGTGACACCCAACACGCACGCCAGAAATTTGGGAGTGACATTCGATTGCAATGTGTCCCTTGAGCGACACGTAACAAACATTTCCAGAACAGCATACTACAATCTCCACAGCATTGGACTCATTCGTCGCTGTCTAGAACAAGGACACACAAAACAGCTAGTGCATGCTCTTGTTATATCACGTATTGACTGTTGCAACAGCCTCCCGAATGGACTGTCAGTGGCGGTAGTTGAAAAACTACAACGCGTCCAAAATGCTTGTGCTCGTGTTATACTAATTTCTATCGAAACGAGACCATGTCACGCCCATGCTCTTGGAGCTGCACTGGCTTCCTGTAAAGTGTCGCATCACATTCAAGACCCTACTTCTCACCTTTAAATGCCTCCATGGTCTTGCACCTACATACTTATCAGCACTTCTCTCTCCCTATTGCCCGACACGCAGTCTGCGGTCTTCTGACCAGTTACTACTTAATCAGCCCACTTCCCGAACTAAAATTGGCGAACGATCCTTCTCTTGTGCAGCTCCAAGGGCATGGAACCAACTACCCCTTGCAGTGCGACAATGTACGAGTGTGAATCAATTCAAAGTAGCACACAAGACGCATCTGTTTTCAGATTATTATTTGACACTCTGTGATCACAGTTAATCAGTCAACTATTCATACATTTATTTTAATTAATTTATTGTTTTAATTAGTATATATTTATACTATTTTATTTTTATTTACTACATATTTATACTATTTTACTTATTTATTCACTTTTAATACAGTGTGTAGTTTTGTGCCAATTTAAGTGGGTGTTTTAAAGTATCATATTTGTTTTATTAGCATATCCACATTTTATCAAAGTAGTATTGTATTAACTTTTTAGTATTATTATATATATATATATATGTATATATATATATGTGTGTGTACATCTATTATTATGTTATTAATATGTATTTTTATTATCATTATTTTAGGAATAATCATTGTAAAGCGCCCAAGAACAATTATTTGGATGGGGCGCTATATAAGAAATAAACTATTACTATTATATATATTTATATATTTATATATTTATATATAACATATAATATATATATATATATATATATATATAATATAATATATATATATATATATATATATATATATATATATATATATATATATATATATATATATATATATATATATATATATATATATATGCAGCACACGAAACAAACACACGATCCAATCCTTATCACAGAACCGATCATACAATAAACAACAATCATACGTCAATAATTCGCTGCACGGCGACAGATAACTCTCACAGATAACTCTACAGATAGCTCTCTCGCTACAACGGCCACCGCTTCGGCTACAGCGGGCCCCGACCGGCGTGTGCATAACTCGACCGTCACCCGGATACCTCCACAGAACCCGACGTAATCAGTGCACGCGTCAGAGCGCCAGCGGATGCACCAACCCTGAATCCGATACCACCAGGGCCGAACACCTCCGTCACTCCTCCCCTCCCTCCCTCCCCCCGTCTCTCGGGCAATCATCGGCAGCCCAGC
>JAODUO010002825.1:0-19549 GCA_025642075.2 Ridgeia piscesae
GTGTAGGATATGTTATGATACGTTGTGTGTATCGCTATATTGGTAGTCATCGCTATGCTGAAGAAGAGAAGTGTATAAAACGTATGGTTGTGTGTATCAATGTGGATGCCCAAAGTGTGTTTTGATCGTGAAAGTAAATGGTCACGACTGTTCTTTACACCTTACGTAAAGTGTATCGAAACGGTTCTACAGCGACGACGAGTGGGTATAAGCGTACCCCCCGTACGCTTACCCACTCTTGGTGAAATGGTACGGTTATCCCCAATCGTTCAACAGTTGGATATACACCAAAGCACAAAACCAAGTGACATAGCTCTCATGTTAAAGCTGCTCCCTCCACTCGTTTGCTCATCGCCAAACCGGTTCTTTTATGACCAGATGTGTAATGTGTTAATAGTTTAACTAGTATGCACAGTCAGTTAATTTTTAAAATGCGTACTTGTCATTTTTTTATCGTCAAAAAAGAATCGCCGTTACACCGGGTATAACTGGCGAAACAATCAGCAGCTGCCGACGTCCTTTGCTTTTTGGGTCACGTGCTTTACGCGAGATCGACCTACTGCGGCACAATAACAAATCGCACGTGCTTTTGCGCGTAATGACTAAGATTCCAAAGGCAAAGTGATTCTTCTATGAAGGTACGAATTGAGTGCATTAACGCAGTTAGCAACAAGAGCGAGTAGTCGGGGGCTAATCCACGCGGATTCTCTAACTTGTAAGATAATCAGTGTCGCTAACAAGGCAAGCCAGTTTGAGTTGACAGTCGCCATCAATATCGCTCGGCATCACTCAGCCAGACACAACCTGTGTTGATATGTACCGGTATTGTATTTGATTACGCAGGATCTTGTTAATAAACTTAGTAATTGCGAAAGTACATATCGAAAGAGAATTGATGACGGGTGGGACGAAGTGATAAATAAAATTGACATGGGGGACTGGTAGTAGGCTCTTGTTGGTCGGGCAAGAAGTATTTTTAGGGGGAGCATCCGTTATCTCGTTAACAGAACGTCAAACGGAGAATTATATTAATCTCACAATTATTAAAACAGCGTTTTGCGACTCACATTTCAGTACTATTACTGAATTTTGTTATTTCCATTACATTTTATGCAAAATAATTTAGATTTTTTATGACAGCGATGATTGATTAAAATGTTAATACAATAGGTGTACACCATTATATCATGCAAGTATTACATATAACATTCTTGCACTTGTTTCCATTGTAGTCAATGATGCATGGCTGTAGTCTATGTACCTGGTACCTTTCAACTCACACGTGCCAGCTGTTTTCAAATATTTATCAATATTTTAATCACAGCATATATGAATAATATATATATATATATATATATATATATATATATATATATATATATATATATATATATATATTAAGCTCCGTAACATATGAATACTTTCTAATATACCTACACTAATTGTTATATATCCGGCATGTCGTCTTCGAAAAATGAATATTCCTGATTGCAGTGTTGTAGACGTATTCGCGTTTTTGTTAACTATGTGACAAAATTAGGCATATATATATATATATATATATATATATATATATATATATATATATATATATAAGTCATCTAGACGGGGTGTAGGTTGTTGTGACTTCATATGTTGCAATTAGATTGATGGAGGTGTAGAGAGTGGTAGAATAGCGAATGATTCACAATGTTTGACGCTTTTAAATTATGATATGAATTTATATAAATATGTAATTTGTTTTAATTTTGAAAGTATTTTGTATCACAACTTCCCCATCTACGCACATGGAAATTGTTACAACTTTTTATATATGTTCGGGCCAGTAGCTCACTTACATTTTCTTCTATAGCAATCATTTGCTCCAAATATGAATGCATTAATATCTAAATTGATGCTATGACATAACATAAATGTTACTGAATTACATTATTCATAATTAAAACTCAATTCCTTGCTTGCATAACGTTATTAAGTGATTGTGAAAAAGGATGCCTACTACCGGAATATAGTAATGGCCAGTTACGTGATTTATACTGAAGGTGGCGGCATTAAATGATTCCCGAAAATGGAGAGTGCCACAGTTTGTTACAGTTTTTAAAGAACTATTGAAGTTCATCTATTAAGCTCCTGTCACGTATGAATACTTTATAATACACCTAAACTCATTTTTATATATCCGGCATGTCAGCTTCGATAAAGTTATATTCCTGATGTCAAAGTTGTTAAAGTTATTGGCGTTTTTGATCACTAGCAAGTGTGGTAGATTGATTGTTAATTATGTGACAAAATGAGGCATATCTAAGTCATCTATACGGGATGTAGGTTGTTGTGACTTCATCTGTTGCAATTAGACTGACGGTGGTGTAGACAGTGGTGGAATGGCGAATTGTTCACATAATCTTTGACCGTTTGAAACTACGATGTGACTTTACATAAATATGTAATTTGTTTTCATTTTCAGTTAAATGTTACTGAATTATATTAATCAAAATTAATACTCAACTCCTTGCTAGAATAGCGCTATTAACTAACTGTGACAAGCTTGCCGTCTGCCGGAAGTTTTAGCGGCCAGCTACGTGATGTGGAGGTGGCGGCATTAATCGCCGACCTGGATATGTCGAAAATGGAGTCCGCCACGTTGTGTTACAGTTTTTTTTTAAAGAACTATTGACGTCCATTTATTAATAAATATATCCGTCATGTCGGCTTCAAAAAATATATATTACCGATTGCAAAGTTGTAGACGTTATTGGCGTTTTTAATCACTCGGAAGTGTGGTAGTTTGATTGTTAATTAGGTGACACAATTAGACATATCTAGGCTATCTAGACGGGATGTAGTTTGTTGTGCCTTCGTCTGTTGCAATTAGACTGACGGGGATGTAGACAGTGGTATAATTGCGAATTATTCACATAACGTTTGACAGTTTGAAACTACGGTATGGTTTGGTATAAATATGTAATTGTTTTAATTTTGAAAGTATTTTTTATCAGTACACATCTTCCACATCTACGAACCTGGAAATTGTTACAACCTATTACATACGATCGGGCCTGCCGCTCACTTACATTTATCCTATATGACAATCATTTGCTCAATACATAGATGCATCAATGTCCAAATTGATATAATAAAATTACTTCCGCCACATTGTGTTACAGTTTTTTTTTAAAGAACTATTGATGTCCATTTATTAATAAACATATCCGTCATGTCGGCTTCGAAAAATATGTATTCCTGATTGCAAAATTGTTGACGTTATTGACGTTTTTGGTCATGCGCAAGTGTCGTAGATTGAGTGTTAATTAGGAGACAAATTAATACTTATCTGGGCCATATATACGGGATACAGTTTGTTGTACTTTTTGCTGTTGCAACTAGACTGATGGGAGGTGAAGAGAGTGGTAGAATTGCGAATTATTCACACAATGTTTGACAGTTTGAAACTACGGTATGGCTAGATATAAATATTAAATGTGTTTTAATTGTGAAAGTACTTTTGTTATCAAAACATATCTTGCACATCTACGGACAAGGAAACTGTTACAACTTGTTTGATATGATCGGGCCAGTGTATCACTTATATTTAACGTATATGGCAATCATGTGCTCAATACATCAGTGCATTAATGTATATACTGTGACATCACTTAAATATTACTAAGTTATATTAATCAAAGTATATACCCAACTCCTTGATAGAATAGCGTCATATAGTGATTGTGACAAGCATGCCGTCTACCGGAATATATTCACGGCCAGTTACGTGATTTATCCAGAAGGTGGCGGCATTAAACTTACCCCTGGATACGTTAGAAATGGAGTCCGCCATATTTTGTAACAGTTTTTTAAAACCAGTGATGTCCTTTTATTAAGCTCCCACAACATATGAATACTTTCTAATATACCTATGCTAATTGTCATATGTCGGCTTCGGACAATATATATTCCTATTTGGAAAGCTGTTGACGTTATTGGCGTTTTTCATCACTCACAAGTGTCGTAGATTGATTGTTATATAGGTGACACAATTAGACATATCTAGGCCATCTAGACGGTATATTGTTCGTTGTACCTTCGTCTGATGCAACTGGACTGATGGAAGTGTAGACAGTGGAAGAGTTGCGCTTTAATCACATCATGTTTGATCATTTGAAACTACGGTATGTATTTTTATGAATATGAAATTTGTTTTTATTTTGAAAGTACTTTTCAAGAATTCACATCTAACATATCTACGGACAAGGAAATTCTTGCAGCTTTTTATATATGAACAGCCCCGTAGCTCACTTACAATTATCCTATTTGGCAATCATTTGCTCAATACATAAATGCATTATTTTCTAAATTGATACTATTACTTCACTTCAATGTTTTCAAATGTTATTAATCAAAATTAATACACAACACCTTGCTAGAATTGCGTTATTAAGTGATTGTGACACATATTCCGTCTACCTGAATATAATTACGGCCAGTTACGCGATTTATCCAGAACGTGGCAGTATTAAACGTTTCCCTGGATACGAAAATGGAGTTTGCCATATGTTGTCACAGTTTTAATCAACTAGTGATGTCCATTTATTAAGCTCCATATGAATATTTTCTAATATACCTACACTAATTGTTATATACCCGGTATGTCGGCTTCGGAAAATAAATATTCTTGTTTGCAAATTTAGATCGAGCTTGTGCTGGCGCTCGACTCAATAACCAAAAACATCGTCCGTAACGTCGTCGCCAAAGACGAACTTCCAACGAAGATCGGTGCATGTCGATCAGCGATCGTTTGTAATACTCACGACGCTGATAAACCCGGTCAACACTGGATCGTTCTCTACATCGACGGTGACTGAACGATCACAGTATGGAGTGGACCTACGACGACAGGACACTTGAAAGCCCTCTTTCTAACGTTTGTGGATAATACTGCATCGCTTATTTACTTTTTCGCTGTCGTAATGTACCTATGAAGACATTCGCTAACTTGTTTGGCACTGATTACGTCGCTAACGATTGTCGTGTATTCGACTGGATAAATGTTTGAGGCGGGGCACAATGTAACAGTCACCCGGTTTGTATCACTTTCGTTCTGATTCGCTTACGAACTCATTTGGCTGCTAACTATTATATATCCCTTTGGCGGTGATTGCACATAGCATTAATCACAGACACACAAACTGCATCATTTCATAGAACAGAGCCGATGGAGCTGTGTTAACTCACCCGTAAGCTCAGACCCGTAAGTCGTCATTATCTTCGTTACATCAATGAGCCGCTAGCGTGGTATTAATTCACCCGTATGCTCGGCCCGCTGGAGTGGTGTTGATTCACCCGTAAGACGTCATTATCTTGACTACATCAATGAGACGCTGGCGAGGTGTTAACTCACCCGTAAGCGCGTACCGCTGGAATGGTGTTGACTCACTCGTAAGTCGTCATTACACTCACACGAAAGCCACAATTTCATCAAAATACAGCTTGTTGTGTCAGGTGTTCGTGTCGAAATAAAATGATGTGATTATCCTCTCGTTGCGTCGTCATTTCCTGTATATTTACACACCATATACGTATAATGCCGCCACCTTCTTGATAAATCGCGTAACTGGCCTTCAGTGTATTCCGGTAGACGGCAGGCTTGTCACAATCACGAAATAACGCAATCCTAGCAAGAAACTGAGTATTCATTTTAATATAATTTAGTAACATTTATGTGATGTCATAGTATCAATTCAGACTTCAATGCATTCATATATTGAGCAAATGATTGCCATACAGGACAAATGAAAGTGAGCTACTGGCCCGTTGATAGGTAAAAAGGGTTAACAATTTCAAAGTCCGTAGATGTACAAGATGTGTATTGATAAAAAGTACTTTCAAAAATGAAAACAAATTACATATTTATATAAAGCCATACCGTAGTTTCAAACAGTCAAACATTATGTGAATAATGCGCAACTCTATCATTGCCTACACCTCCATCAGTCTAGTTGCAACAGACGAAGGACGAGCCATTTACAGAGAGGAACCAACCATTTACACAGAGAATTAGCCCTTTAAAGAGAGGACTAATCCTTTACCTAAAGGAATTACCGTTTACAGAGAACAGTAGCCTTTTACAGAGAAGATTTGCCCTTTACAGAGAAGACTAACCCTTTAAAGAGAGGGCTAACCATTTACAGGGAAGACTAGCCCTTTACAGAGAGGACAATTCCTTTACAGTGAGGATTACCCCTTTAAAGAGAGGACTAACCCTTTACTGAAAGGACTAACCGTTTACAGAGAAGACTTGCCCTTTACAGAGTGAATTAACCCTTTACAGATAGGAATAACACTTTACAGAGAGGACTAACCCTTTACAGAGAGGAGTAACCTTTTAAAGAGAGGATTAACCCCTTAAAGAGAGGAGTGACCCCTTAAAGATAGGATTAACCCTATACAGAGAGGACTGAACCTCTACAGAGAGGATTAACCCTTTAAAGAGAGGACCAGACCTTTACAGAGAGGACTAGCCTGTCTAAACCTCCATTAGTATTATGTTAACAGACTAAGGTACGAAAAACTATATCTCGTCTAGATGGCCTAGATATGCATAATTTTGTCATATAATTAACAATCAATCTACGACACTTGCAAGAACTCAAAAACGACAATAACATCTACAAATTTGCAAACAAGAATATTTATTTTCCGAAGCCGACATACCGGGTATATAACAATTAGTGTAGGTATATTAGAACATATTCATATGGAGCTTAATAAATGGACATCACTAGTTGATTAAAACTGTGAAAACATATGGCAAACTCCATTTTTAACGTATCCAGGGAAACGTTTAATACTGCCACGTTCTGGATAAATCGCGTAACTGGCCGTAATTATATTCAGGTAGACGGAATATTTGTCACAATCACTTAATAACGCAATTCTAGCAAGGTGTTGTGTATTAATTTTGATTAATAACATTTGAAAACATTGAAGTGAAGTAATAGTATCAATTTAGAAAATAATGCATTTATGTATTGAGCAAATGATTGCAAAATAGGATAATTGTAAGTGAGCTACGGGGCTGTTCATATATAAAACCTGCAAGAATTTCCTTGTCCGTAGATATGTTAGATGTGAATTCTTGAAAAGTACTTTCAAAATAAAAACAAATTTCATATTCATCAAAAGACATACCGTAGTTTCAAATGATCAAACATGATTGATTAAAGCGCAACTCTTCCACTGTCTACACTTCCATCAGTCCAGTTGCATCAGACGAAGGTACAACGAACAATATACCGTCTAGATGGCCTAGATATGTCTAACTGTGTCACCTATATAACAATCAATCTACGACACTTGTGAGTGATGAAAAACGCCAATAACGTCAACAGCTTTCCAAATAGGAATATATATTGTCCGAAGCCGACATATGACAATTAGCATAGGTATATTAGAAAGTATTCATATGTTGTGGGAGCTTAATAAAAGGACATCACTGGTTTAAAAAAAACTGTTACAAAATATGGCGGACTCCATTTCTAACGTATCCAGGGGTACGTTTAATGCCGCCACCTTCTGGATAAATCACGTAACTGGCCGTGAATATATTCCGGTAGACGGCATGCTTGTCACAATCACTATATAACGCTATTCTATCAAGGAGTTGGGTATATACTTTGATTAATATAACTTAGTAATATTTAAGTGATGTCACAGTATATACATTAATGCACTGATGTATTGAGCACATGATTGTCATATACGTTAAATATAAGTGATACACTGGCCCGATCATATCAAACAAGTTTAACAGTTTCCTTGTCCGTAGATGTGCAAGATATGTTTTGATAACAAAAGTACTTTCACAATTAAAACACATTTAATATTTATATCTAGCCATACCGTAGTTTCAAACTGTCAAACATTGTGTGAATAATTCGCAATTCTACCACTCTCTTCACCTCCCATCAGTCTAGTTGCAACAGCAAAAAGTACAACAAACTGTATCCCGTATATATTGATATAAAGGCATACAGTAGTTTCAAACTGTCAAACTTTATGTGTATTAAGCGCTAATTTACCACTGCCTACACCTCAGTCAATCAAACTGCAACAGTCGAATGTACAACAAACTACATGCCGTGTAGATGAACTAGACACGTCTACTTTTGTCACCTAATTAACAGTGAATCTGAAAAACATGCGAATGATCAAAAACGCGAATAACGTCTACAACATTGCAATAAGGAATATTCATTTTTCGAAGACGACATGCCGGATATGTAACAATTAGTGCAGGCATATTAGAAAGTATTCATGTGTTACAGGAGCTTAATAAATATACATCAATATTTCATTAAAAACTGTAACAAAATATGACGGACTCCATTTTCGACGTATCCAGGGAAACGTTTAATGCCGCCACCTTCTGGGTAAATCACGAAACTGGCCGTGAATGTATTCCGGTAGAGGGCATACTTGTCGCAATCACTTAAAGGGAACCAAAAGGGAAAAGTTGCATGCTATGCACGTGAAAGAGTTAATAAAAACGAACTATTCTGAATGGTAATCACATTTTTAAAGTCAGTGGTTTATTAGTAAAAAAAATCTGAACACCTTTTCTATCAAAGTTCGTAAGTCGCGCCATTTTGACTGATGTGTGACGTGGCTAATGTTTGGCGCATTGAGCCTCAGATCGGGCAACTCTGTATTTAAAATTCCGTTAAAATAATCGCCAGGTGGCGCGTCGCGATGTTTACATCCGCTTCGTGTACCCGGTAGGGAAGCGAACATGATTTTCGTTCAGAAATAGCTGAATTTCGGTTGCAACGATAAGGGCCAACATTTTCAAGATAGAACTGAACGCGCTGGTAAACCTGGTAAAGAAGACCCGCCGGAAGCCGAAATGCAGAGGCGAGTAACAAGCCGAGGCGACATTGACAAGTGGTCGAAACTCGCTGAAACTTCGAAACACTGACAGGTATTTTGATGGCCTCGCATTCGATCCCGGGATTCGGCGAGTTTCTTCTTAGTCACAGCCATGCCGTGTATTATTCTCCAAATCAGTGGTGTAGTGTCGGATATGTTATACACAACGTGAGGTTTCCCAATTTGAAACAAATATCATATGGGGTCATGGCTCTCCGATTTATGTCAGCCTGACACCCACACAGAGTGACAGGCTCGGTCCTTCGCCCTAGCTTAAAACTGTTTTCAGGAATCAATTTCCAAATTGTCCACAACTGTGACAAAAATGCAGATTAATTGTTGTTTTTCAAATACTGGACATTATTATATTAACAGTAGCGACTGTGGCATGCTTTTGTATTATTGATATAGCATGACCTGTGCGGCTATGAAACAGATGTGTGTCAATCATAGATATAAATAGAACACACCAGTAGAACTATAGCCATATAGGGGAAAGATTAATTATCTAACTATGTGGTGTCAATATTGATTGTTCTTTTAATAGGCGTGGTATATTTAAAGGGAAAGTTTGGAGCATAATTCTGGAGGGCTAAATAAAGAAAGAAAATCACCACCCATGTTCTTTATGAAATCGACTTCATGCTGAATAATAGTTGTTTTTTAGCTGAAATATATGTACAGTGGAATGTCTCTATTAAATATAACAATTTGAACTGGGTAAAAGTAACACAACTAGCAGAACAAATATTCTAAACTATAACATATGTGGATATATTTATGTATATTCTGCGGTGATCTTAATTGCAATGTAACTTTGTTGTCGAGGTAACCATAATAGTGGCGAGGTAACCATAATAGTAGCCGTCAGGTTCCACATTGTGCTACTAATATTTCTAATTCATGAAAAACTAATTTAAACATCTGGTTCTGTTTCAGATGTGCCATGATATATTACAAATGGCCATGGATTTTATATTCTGTGTTTGGAGCAGACAGTGCTTCCAAATGTAACCGGTTAGACAACTTTCACATGTATCTGCCAACAAAAATGTAAGTATATGTTCATGTATTATAAACAGTGAAATGTGTTGCTCACAATTTATTGACAATGAAAATAACATTAGAGCAACCAGAACACCAAGCAAACTAACATGATACAACATTTATATAATACAAATGATATTTCATACAATGAAAACACCACACATTATTCTATAGTAGAAATATACCCAACAATTAATGTTTAACAGTAACTGATTTAGGATCATTCTAGAACATTTCGAGTAGCATGCCCAGTTGTCCACTATGTCAGAACTAAAAAAACGTTCCAATGATTTTATAAAAACACAACATGTATTCTACAATGATAATAGATTGAGTTACCTCCATTTTCATATGTCACCTGTCAACACAGTTCTTATATAGTGCAGTATCCAATCCTCAAACATGGGGGCAAATACATTTGTATTTGAAAGTATTTAAATACTTTTTAAGTATCTGTAATTGATGTTTAGGAATAAAAAGTATTTGGATCCCTCAAGAGTATTTGTATTTAAATAAATGTCAATGTATTTGACCCAATGTCTGCTTAGCATTGTCCTTGTCAAAGTGCTTTACACTTTACTCCCTGGCAGACCTACTTAATTAAACACCATCTCATGACTGTGGGAAGCATCCAGCCAAGCTGTAATTAATTAATCAAGACGGTTTGTGTACAAATATCCACCATCGTCTATAGCCAGTTACTTGTTTACACAGCTGAGTGAATTGGAGCAATGACGGGTGAACAGACTTGCCCAAGGTTCGACACAGCACCACATGGTTTCGTTCTCGTAGTTGAGAGTCTGAAGCCGAGTCCAAAGCTTTAAACCACTGCGCCACTGTACATAGTTGATATATTTATTTAGGCCTTATTTTATTTCAGGTGTCCAAGTCGGCCATATACAGAGAGTTTTACCTGGTGGATCCATGGCAGGCTTGGTCGAAGGGTACAGAGAGTCATACCAGTGTATACCAGCCATAAGATGGAACTTCTGTGCTCTCAGCGGAGAACAAGATATGGGATAACACTCAGCACTTGTTGACTGCTGCCCTTACAAATGATCAGTTGATTTGTAAATAAGCAGTTGGATTGATTATGAACAAATCAACTGACTCTTGACACCAGCAGATCTTGTTTCATTAGCTTGGGCATATCTGTACCAAGGACTGCAATTCCGACATGGACAGTCATTGTGGGCAGCGGCCAGGCCAGAGCTGGTGGATCTGCAGGTAAACATACAGCTGTAGTGTCTTCTGCAGCTCCAATTGCTTGCGTCCTGACCAGAAAACAGCCATGTTGTCAGGGTTCGCTAGGACTTGGCCGGACGTTCTTGCTAGAGCCATGGTTTCATCCCTATAAATAAACAGGACATGCTGTAGTGCTAAATATTGACTGTTTGAATTTACTATGTTTTTATATGAAAAAAGATCATTCAATCTGCGCCAAATAAGCAGCATATATGTTACAGTGTAATAGTGAACAGTGTCCTTTACTTTGGTGCAGTGTGTTGGAAGTGACAATATCAACAACCAGGACAGGATTAGGCTAGATACATTTATCAAGAAAGCAAATGGGACTGTAAGGATGGAACGGGTCATGGATAGAGTACAGAAGTTTTCTGGCAGATGACATACACTCACTAAGATCTTAATTTGACAGCTGACAGGAGTGACAGATACTGAGTTGCCTTTATTATTGCCCATATTATTGCACAGATAGATAGATGGTGATGCTGCTCCAGCTGCTGTCTTCATTGAATAGAGATGTGTGTATGTTTGTGTGGTGATACATATTACATAAACTAAGGTTTGATAACTGATTACATGATCACTTAGTGTTTATGCACTAGAGTTGACAGTGCTCAGTCATGCAATTTCCTAATGTTGGTAAGTGTGGTATTGAATACATAATTGGTAAAATAATACTGCGTCTTACAAACATTTCACTCCACTATGACATTCCTCTCACAAAATGACAATAGCATTTATCGCTACATTGTTTGTGTCATGTTGTATCTTATATTAAGTGCTTTAATTTATATTATCCAATAAACACAAATGTTGGCACCTCAAAATATTAAACGAACAGGAATATCTATGACAATGTATATTGCAGAGATGGAGTAATCGTACTCGTGTACTCATACTCGTACTCGAGTACGAGTACTTTTTGAGTACTCGTACTCGAGTACGAAGGAAAGTAATCGTACTCGTACTCGAGTACATTACCAAAGTAATCGTACTCACGATTACTTCTCACGATTACATATTTTTCATATGAACAGTTGCAAGCAAATATATTAGACAGATAAAATGGCAATATTAGAAGTAATCTAATAAATGTAATAATAATCAAGGTATTAATTTTCTATTACTGTTGAGCATTTCAGTTAAATAAATATTCAGTCAGATTTCCCTAATTAATACCTTCTCTTCCCAGAGAAGCCACATCACCTCACCCTCCTGTTTAGTACAAAGTACAAGTTATATTGTGACAGTCCCTGGGAAGCACTGCAGGAGATAAGCATCCCCTAACATCTTGCTTTGTAATTTTAGAAGCCAGGCCATATGCCCCACCTGTACTGTTTGCTCTGTCAGTATGGTGTGAATGACTGGTCATATTTCCAACATCCAGAATCCTGACTGGGTCTGGGCGGTTAGCTGCTAAATCCCTGTCTAGTATTATGTTTAATTAAGTGCAAACTGTAAACCTGTCTAAATCCACAACTATTCTGTGTTTGTCCCATCCAGACATGGGGTCAAATACATTGAAATTTATATTTAAATACAAATATTCTTGAGGGATTACAAATACTTTGTATTTAAATACGAATACATTGAAAAGTATCTCAAATACTTTTTCATATATTTTTCAAATACTTTTCATTTTGTATTACTATGTAAATATAAGAAAAGCAACACATATATTGAGACATCTAGTTTATAGGCATAATTAGTGTTTTGCTCATATAATGACATACAGACCAGTGATAGGGAGTATTGTTATTGCTAACTGCATCACAGTGACATCTGACTGAAAGACGTAAAGGCCAAAATATATTGTTTGTATGTTAAGCCAGGAGGTCCATAATAATATAATGCCTATGTTGCCCTCAGAAGAGACACTGCTAATCATTGCTAATGTTGTGAGGAAGGCTCAACTTCAAAGTCAGCCAGGAAACCAGAATAAACTGGTGCCAAATTGAAGCCTGACTAAAGAACAAAAGGGGATATTGACCTATGGTCACTGTTGGGTATTAATCCATCCTCTGGCTCTGAGCAATCACAAGTTGTGGTCACTGCAGGGCCATGGGGGAAGCCTGCTGTTAAGTGTCTTCATCAGTAATTAGCAATGTTGGGTGAAGTTGCAGTGCATTAAGGTAATCAGTTTGGCAGGCATTACATGTGACAGTGAAAAAGAAATGTTGATACTGACAATGTATTTGAAAAAATATTTGAAAAAGTCAAATACTTTAGGAAAGTATTTAAATACAAATACTTTTAATTCCTAAACATCAAATACAAATACTTAAAACAGTATTTAAATACTTTCAAATACAAATGTATTTGACCCCATGTCTGGACCCATCTGATATACTACATATTTGAATTGGATACTCTTTTGAATATGCCCCCTGGTTTTGAAGTGTTGTTATTGTAATGTATTTGATCATGTGTATTTGAAATTTGTAAATGCCTCATATTTGTATTTGATTCAGAAACCATAAATTAAGTTATTAATCCAGCATTAAATGATTCATCCAATACCTGAGAAAGTCGTCTAATTATTAATAATAATAACACCTGGATAGTGGATAGCAGTAATCAGTTAGAACATTAGTGACACAACAACAGAACAAGAATGACACCTAGGGATTCCATGAAAGTCGCCTTTATGTTAGAAACAGGATATTCATTAAAGTAATCATGAAAGTAATCATGATTACATTGTAAAGTAATCGTACTCGAGTATATTGTAAAGTAATCGTACTCGAGTACATTTGTTTTCTGAGTACTCGTACTCATGCATGTTCAAAGTAATCGTACTCGTACTCGAGTACATTTGTATTGTACTCACTCCATCTCTGGTATATTGTTAACTGGCAAAATGTCATATTGAGACATCACGCTAATGTGCATGGTGGATCATCTGACTTACTTGCTAAACCATTGGATTAATTTTTTTTGAATTACATTAGTGATTTGCACGACACAATGGTTGAGGGTAGAGAATTCCACTCATTGTGGTGGAGAAGAAACTGGTTCCAAATGTTTACCGAGTGTTTACCCGAAGATCTAGTGTTGTATTGGATAGAGTGATCTTGTGGGATATCTACAAGTCCACGTTCCATCTAGTATATTATGCTAGTCTGTTAATATTTCTTCTTGTTTGCTCAGTGTGTCCCCAATATTTCAAGAAACTACCAATAAAGGCAATAATATTGCAAATTTGCAAAGTGATTTTTTTACAGTACATAAGTTATGTCTCATCATAGCTAATTATTCATCCTTTACTGTAAGCCTGTAACATGTCCTAGTATCAATGTTGTATGAGTATCTGAACTGATACAGCACACAGAATTTGTTCTCTCACTGAACAAATAACATGAATGATTGAAAACAACATTCGCAATGCTATTTTTTAATGTTTGAATAATATGTTTACTGAAAAATATAGCAGTCATGTTGGCACTTTCAGAGCGGTCAACCTGAAAATAGGAACTGCATGCGTAGCTACGAAACTCGAAAGGCAGTACTTTTGAAGTTATTTAGCGAGTGATATCAAAGTGCCTATATTATCGTTCATGCGGATTGACTATGACGTCTATGATCTGGCTTGCATTCAGCTGTTTTTTGTGTTATTGACATGTAGCTTTACCTTATTGTTATGCCTCTGTTCATGCAAACGTGATATATACCATTCAAAGTAGGATAAAATAAAACAAATAATAATGAATAACAATATCGGACGGCCTAACTCGCTTGGACCTAGTTAGCGGCTCCATGATCCCGTGTACATACCTTCTAGAACGTTAACTGTGGTGGACGTTTACGAACAATATCAGTATGTACATAAGTCATCTCGACAGACATCGCAATGTGTCTAATGGTACAAGATTCAAATAATTTAGATACAGAAGACTTAATAATATTTACTAACCTTCTTGCGCGCTTTGATGACTTGGCTACGGCGACGGAAGGATTCGACCGGTAACCCGTTTCGACGACTATCGTTGGTGATTAAATATCGCGCTAATATCGTTTGCACAGCTCCATACTTGAAAACTCGACGTCGCCGACGTTTCTGCGGATCTTGACCCAGTATATACGGTGAGAAACATCCTATTCGAAGCAACGTTCTTCGAACGGATGTCCTTCTTCGAAGTTCGCGTATCTTACAACATTGTGTTTACAACGGCGATAGCATTGACGCACGCAATCGGACACGTGACTTTAAGGCCGGTTCTGCGTGCTGAGTGGTCAGACCACGGTCAGACAACAGGAAGAGGCGCATCATGGACGCCTCTATGAAGCCGATGATTTCAGTAAAATTATCCACTTTGGAATTATTTTACTAATAAACCACTGACGTTAAAAATGTGATTACCGTTCAGAATGGTTGCTTTGTATTAGCTCTTTCACGTGCATAGCACTTAATACTTCCCTTTTGGTTCCCTTTAAGAACTGTAACAAAATATGACGGACTCCATTTTCGACGTATCCAGGGAAACGTTTAATGCCTCCACCTTCTGGGTAAATCACGAAACTGGCCGTGAATGTATTCCTGTAGACGGCATACTTGTCGCAATCACTTAATAACGCAATTCTAGCAAGGAGTTGAGTATTATTTTTGATTAATATAATTTAATAACTTTTAGTTATGTCATAGTATCAATTTATATACTAATGCACTCAAATATTTAACAAATGATTGCTATGGAAGATAAATGTAAGTGAGTTATTGGCCCGATCATATGTAACAAGTTTTAACAATTTTCAGGTCAGTAGATGGGGAAGATGTGTACAGATAAAGTGTACTTTCAAAATAAAAATAAATACATATTGATATAAAGGCATACAGTAGTTTCAAACTGTCAAACAATCGCAATCACTTAAAGGGAACCAAAAGGGAAAAGTTACATGCTATGCACGTGAAAGAGTTAATAAAAACGAACTATTCTGAATGGTAATCACATTTTTAAAGTCAGTGGTTTATTAGTAAAAAAATCTGAACACCTTTTCTATCAAAGTTCGTAAGTCGCGCCATTTTGACTGATGTGTGACGTAGCGAATGTTTGGCACAATGAGCGGCAGATCGGGCAAATCTGTATTTAAAATTCCGTTAAAATAATCGCCAGGTGGCGCTTCGCGATGTTTACATCCGCTTCGTGTACCCGGCGTGTAGCCACTGTAGGGAAGCGAACATGATTTTCGTTCAGAAATAGCTGAATTTCGGTTGCAACGATAAGGGCCAACATTTTCAAGATAGAACTGAACGCGCTGGTAAACCTGGTAAAGAAGACCCGCCGGAAGCCGAAATGCAGAGGCGAGTAACAAGCCGAGGCGACATTGACAAGTGGTCGAAACTCGCTGAAACTTCGAAACACTGACAGGTATTTTGATGGCCTCGCATTCGATCCCGGGATTCGGCGAGTTTCTTCTTAGTCACAGCCATGCCGTGTATTATTCTCCAAATCAGTGGTGTAGTGTCGGATATGTTATACACAACGTGAGGTTTCCCAATTTGAAACAAATATCATATGGGGTCAGGGGCTCTCGCGATTTATGTCAGCCTGACACCCACACAGAGTGACAGGCTCGGTCCTTCGCCCTAGCTTAAAACTGTTTTCAGGAATCAATTTCCAAATTGTCCACAACTGTAAAAAAAATGCAGATTAATTGTTGTTTTTCAAATACTGGAAATTATTATATTAACAGTAGCGACTGTGGCATGCTTTTGTATTATTGATATAGCATGCCCTGTGCGGCTATGAAACAGATGTGTGTCAATCATAGATATAAATAGAACACACCAGTAGAACTATAGCCATATAGGGGAAAGATTAATTATCTAACTATGTGGTGTCAATATTGATTGTTCTTTTAATAGGCGTGGTATATTTAAAGGGAAAGTTTGGAGCATAATTCTGGAGGGCTAAATAAAGAAAGAAAATCACCACCCATGTTCTTTATGAAATCGACTTCATGCTGAATAATAGTTGTTTTTTAGCTGAAATATATGTACAGTGGAATGTCTCTATTAAATATAACAATTTGAACTGGGTAAAAGTAACACAACTAGCAGAACAAATATTCTAAACTATAACATATGTGGATATATTTATGTATATTCTGCGGTGATCTTAATTGCAATGTAACTTTGTTGTCGAGGTAACCATAATAGTGGCGAGGTAACCATAATAGTAGCCGTCAGGTTCCACATTGTGCTACTAATATTTCTAATTCATGAAAAACTAATTTAAACATCTGGTTCTGTTTCAGATGTGCCATGATATATTACAAATGGCCATGGATTTTATATTCTGTGTTTGGAGCAGACAGTGCTTCCAAATGTAACCGGTTAGACAACTTTCACATGTATCTGCCAACAAAAATGTAAGTATATGTTCATGTATTATAAACAGTGAAATGTGTTGCTCACAATTTATTGACAATGAAAATAACATTAGAGCAACCAGAACACCAAGCAAACTAACATGATACAACATTTATATAATACAAATGATATTTCATACAATGAAAACACCACACATTATTCTATAGTAGAAATATACCCAACAATTAATGTTTAACAGTAACTGATTTAGGATCATTCTAGAACATTTCGAGTAGCATGCCCAGTTGTCCACTATGTCAGAACTAAAAAACCGTTCCAATGATTTTATAAAAACACAACATGTATTCTACAATGATAATGGATTGAGTTACCTCCATTTTCATATGTCACCTGTCAACACAGTTCTTATATAGTGCGGTATCCAATTCCAAAAGGGGGCCAAAAGACTAGACATGGATGACTTCTCAAGAGTTGTACAAAAAAACGACTGGTGGCCTCTTGACAGTCCCCGATGCTGATGGAATATCTGGCAGCAGCAAAATCCTTCGGCCACGGCCAAACCGGAGACTACCTTTAACAGAAAGCTACCTCCAGCCAGATGAAAGTCAAGGACCGTCCTCCGAAATGCGTCTGCTGAATGTTGGAAAGAATGCTCAGATGTGGAATGAATGCTACACTGAGCATGCTGAGCAGAAGATGTGCACTTCGCCACACTTTCAAGTATACCGCGAACAACAGGTTGGCCTCTGTTGGAAGGAGTCGTTGAAATTTTTTGAACTGTGAGTATCACTCACGCATGTACAAATTGTACAGTGAGATAGAAACTGGACGTTGTGGTCAGCGGGCTGCAACAACGAATGTTGCACTTCACATCGGTCTGCAGGATTCGACAACAGCAACCACAAAGTTCCGTCACATTCTCACAGCAATGGATACGCCACCTCCCAGTCACACTGGATTGCAGAGAACAGCGAACAAGGTCGCAGCTCTCACTGCACAAGCAACGATGGATGACTTGCGCATGAGAAGACAGAGATCTAAGGAGACTAACACTCTTCGTGGTCTGCCAGAAGATGCTCCGATTAACATCAGCGTCGATGTTCGATACAATTCTACCAACCTCAAAAACAGAAAGTTTGGTGCCCGCGTTGTATATTAATATTAATTATTATATAATAATATTGCAAATATTTCGCCAAAAATGTTGTAAGGGATACAGATTTTTAATATCGCTATACTTTTGCAAACATTTCTTCATAAATTGGGAAAAACGGCATGTTTGATTGATGTGTTCGACTCGAAGCGACGCAGGATGTCCACTATACGACATGTACTACATCAGAACATAATGTTAGTATATTGTTACTGGTAGTGGTATGCTGGCTTATTCATATACGCGCGCACGTGATATAGACGGAGACGACAGAAGTCAAGTGTGGCGACACCGTATGTTGATATTCCTAACATGAATGCATACTTTTACCTGGTAATCATTTTTAAGCTTATATGTCAACGATGTATCAATTCATACATATTCGTTAAGAACCATTTATTGGCTGTAAAAGGTGAATATGCTACCTGTATTTACGAACCTTGTCGATATCAGTCATAAAGGGCAAAATAATCATCCGGAAAGGTACGTACCAGCTGAAAAGGGGTTATAACACTATTTTTACTCACTCATCACACATAATATTATATGCCTGCCACAATTGTACTATTTACTGCATTTCATTAACGTAGAATTTCCACACGAATGGTAACACTATTTTAAATTATGCATTGTTTTATCCCCTGGGTAAATAAATTAAAATATGTATTATATATAATTATAATTTTTCAAATTATAGTCAGCCTTGACTCTGCAAACCGGGTAAAAGCACAAAAATACATCAATATAAAAATGTTGTCATCAGAAAATAAACTTCACACGGCCTAAATGCAAACTTTTGGACAACTATTCACCGGTTTTGGGGAAGCTTTTTGATTACCTTGGCGAATGCC
>JAODUO010002827.1:0-16546 GCA_025642075.2 Ridgeia piscesae
AGACAAACTCAAGTATATTGTGTTTTCTGAACAAGAAATGTACTTAACTTATAGAATTAATTTCTATTGAATTAATCTTTAGGAAAATTAAGCAACAATGCAATGCACTGTTGATATATGACAACCGCTGGGGTCCAAGATTGTATTTTGTAGATCATTACATCAGTCACAATTTCCTTGTCCAATCCCAGAAGCTAGAACCAGCAGTGAACCTCATGTTTCAAGAGTTCTTCAAAATTTTTGGTTTCTAAGATAATGCTTTTGCATCACTTCATAGTGTCTGATATGCCATAAATGGCTTGTCAATCGTCATCATAAGTCATTACATGCATGTACATGACAGAAATAGTCACATATATGTGTATTCGTATCACCTACACTTTAATTACTTATGCACGTTTAATAATTTTTCTATTTTTGTACTTTTTATTCTTTCATTATTTATTAAATTTACTTTGCTACCTAAGGAATGAATAATACCATTTTTATTTACACCAGTTCATTTGCTGTTTCAACTATTTGGCCATGGAAGAATGTCTGGTGGCAGTAGAAATGGCCTGAATAGAGAGGGTGAGGGTGACAAAGCTGCAGTCAAACCTCTCTGTGCTATATACCAGTGCAATGCAATCTTGTCTACGGGCCTTATTCTTATTCATACCAGTTCATTACCAGCTATAACCATTTGGCAATGCAGGAATTTCAGGTAGCGTTATCACTGGCCAGAAACGAGTGACATTATCCCTATTTATTTCTTCATTATATGTGATAACATGACAACACCAAAGGTATGTGCATTCATATCACATATAGTTTAACTACTCACATACGGTTTATTTATTATTCTATTTTTGTACATTTCATACTTTTGATGATTTATGAAATTTATGTTGCTACTTAAAGAATGAATAATATCATTCTTATTCATGCCAGTTCATTAGGTCATTCACCCACCTAAGTCTACAGGAATTTCAGATAACTGTATCACTGGCCAGAACACAGACGATTAGGATGACAAAGTCACAGACAAATCTATCTTGTGGCAATGTCTGTAACATATCTGCGTGTAAACATCAGGAGTAATATCATCCCTATTTATCCCTTTATTATATGTGATTACATGACACTGTCGAAGATATGTGCATTCATATCACGCATAGTTTAACACCTTACACATGTTTATTTATGTTTGTACTTTTGTACATTTTGTACATTTCATATTTTTAATTTACCACCTTATTCTCCAGGAATTACACTTGTAAGATATTTCTGAAATACAAACTCAAGTATTTTATGTCTTCTGTCAACAAGAAATGTACTTGACTTCTAGAATTAATTTAAGTAAATAAATCTTTAGCAGAATTAGCGACAAGGAGTGCAGTGTTGATGACAAACGCCGGGGCCGAAGACTGTATTTTGTAGATCATTATATCAGACAAATAATATTCTCTCACTGTATGTACTACATGCCGGTATATTGTAACCTTGTCTACGGGTATGTGACACACATGTTCAGATGTGTGTATATGTATTTATAATATTACTGACAGTTTCCTTGTCCAATCCCATAAGCTAGAACCCGCAACGAGCCTGATGATGTATTCATATCAACTACACTTCAATTACTTACACACACATGTATTTATTATTCTATTTGTGTACATTTTGTATTTTTCAATATTTATTAAATTTAAGTTGCTACGTAAAGAATGAATAATGCCATTCTTATTTACAACAGCTTTCATCATCTCACGTTACAAGAATTCCAGGCAGCCGTAAAAGGGTTTAAAAGGGGGTTTAGGTTGCCCCAAAGAAAGAAAATCCCCCTTGGGTAATTTAGCCAGTTTAAAAAATTTTTTTAAGTAAAGTTTATGGGTCCAAAAAAAGAATAATCCCTTTTCTTTTTTGACCAGTTCTTGGTTTTTTTAACCACCTCATCCCAAATTCTTTGGCAGCCGTAGAAATGGCTAAAATAGAGATGGTTGGATGACAATGTCACAGACAAATCTCACTTGCTACATCCCAGTGCAATGTAACCATGTCAAAGGGTCTACAGAATGAATAATACCATTCTTATTCGTACCAGTTCATTAGGTTCTATTTAAACACCTCACTCTCCAGGAATTCTTTGCAGCCGTAGAAATGGCTAGAGTAGAGATGGTTAGGATGATAATGGCACAGACAAATCTCACTCTGCTACATCCCAGTTCCAAGTTCTTTTGGGTAATTCCCCCATTTTTAATTCAGGAATTTCAAAAACCGGGGTTACGGGCCAAACACGACTTTAAAGGTTTTAAAAAGGTAAACTTATCTTGGGAACGAAAGTTTAAAAGAAAACATCAGGAGTAATATCATCCCTTTTATCTATTCATTATATGTGATTGCATGACAATGTCGAAGGTACGTGCATTCATATCACTTTTTTATTAAAATTTTTTTATTTTTTTGTACATTTCATACTTTTGATTTTTTTTTTAAAATTAATGTTGCTACCTAAAGAATGAATAATACCATTCCTATTTACACCATTTCATTAGGCCCTTTCCCAACCATCTGACACTGCAGGAAGCCGGTAGAAATGGCCAGCATAGAGACGATTAGGATGAAAAAAATTTCCCAAAGGGAAAAACCTTTAAAAAGTATATTTCTTTCGAACAAGAAATGTTTTTGAACTTATAAATTAAATTTTTATTGAATGAATCTTTGGGAAAATTGCAACAAAAAGCACTGTTGATATTTTGACAAGGCGGGGTTATTTTTTGTAGATCATTACTGTCAAAATTTTCCCTTTTTCCAAACCCCAAACCAGAACCAGCAGTGAACCCGTTTCGATTTTTTCAAAATTTTTTTTTCCTAAGATAATGTTTTTGTTTCACTTCCAGTGCCTGATATGCCAAAAATGGTTTGTCACATAATCTTTCAGCAAAATTTAAAAATTCAAAGGTACTTTAAATACCCCTATTAAAAATTAATTATTACATATGTTTATTTTATAATAAAATTTTTTACATTTTGTACTTTTTTTTTTAAAAAATTTTTTCCTCCTAAAGAATGATTAATACCATTCTTATTTACCCCTTTTCCCTTTTGCCATTAAGTTTTTTTTTTTTGGGGTAAAAAAATGGGGGAAAAGCTGTAGTCCCCCTCTCTCTTGTTCAATGTAATCTTCTAGGGGTCTACAGAAGAATAACCCCTTTTTTGTCAGTTCATTGGGGTCATTCAACCAAATCAAAACCCCCAGATATTAAATAAACAAAATTGGGTCAAAAAAGACAAATCTATTTTGTAAGCAACTTATCTCCCAGTAAAAAAGGGAAAAATTCCCCTATTGACCCAGTCATTATACGGATCACAGGGCCCCGTCGGCATGTATTTTATAAATTTATCACGTTCCACACGTTTATTTATTATTATTTTTTTGGGGAAATTTTGTAATTTCATCTTTTTATGTTTCACCTTTCTGTCCAGGAGTTACAATGCCAGGTCTGTACACATAAAACCCCCATGTTTAAAAACCAGAATTTGCTTCAACCATTTTCCCCATGCAGGAATTGCAATAGAAGTGGGGAATTTTGGGTAGGAAAAAAACCGGGCCTTTTGCCAGCCAAAAATGAGGTCCAGCCATGCAGAGCAGGCAAGAATGGACACTGGGCAAGCCTAAAATGAAACCATCATGGCCAAGATTGCAGGGGCATTTGTTACTACACCAGCGCTTCTACGGTCAATGGGTATGCAAGGGTTGCCTCTCGGTGAGTCCAGCCATGTCTCCATCACATGCAAGTTGGTCGAAGGCTACTTAGCTCTGTCCAGAATCGACACTTGGCGGGACCAGCCATGGCCACATGACACCACCGTGGCGTTGGTTGAAGTGGCGTTGGCAACGTCACGAATATATCACAGAAACATTCCTCCAGCCTGTGAGGGAAAAGGGAAATCAAGTCCAAAAAATTTTTGCCAACTGTTACCACAGCCAAACACTGGCAGGATTGGGAATATTATAAAGATGACAAAGTCGCAGACAAATCTATAGCAATATCTCTAAGAGAACTGCCAGTAGACTTCAGGAATAACACATCCCTATTTACGTCACTTCTATTTCCAACATCTCACTCTGCAAGGATCTCTGTGGACTGCTCCACCTCAGGACAAAGAGAAGATTATGCTGAGGTCAATGTCACAGACGAGACTGCAGATTTTCCTTTGGGCTGTTAGAACCGTCTATAATAAGTCTTGAACTACACAAAACATGTGAGTGTATGCATGTCCTCATTGTTGACAATTAAAAATAATGAAAGAAACTGGTTGATGTGACAGTTTAAGAACTCACCATGTGTGTATGCGTAGTAGTGACACCAAGGCCAGTTGGTATCCACAGATGACTGTTTGAATAACAAGGTATGTTAGTGCGACACTTTCACTCCGATTCCCTCCACAGAGTGGCGCAACCCAACATCATTCTTTAAAATGTAGATTAATTTTGTTTATTCATTCTTGCCTATTTTTCCATTTGTTGTTCAATTATGTTGTAGTACATCTAAGACAGGACCTTACTTCAAACATCTAACGTTACAAGAATTCCATGCAGCCATAGCAATGGACAGAACATAGATGGTTAAAATGATAATTAATGTCACAAACAATTCTAACTTGTTGCAATGACATGTTTCCATGACACATGAGTTGGTCGAAGGCTACTTAGCGCTGTCCAGAATCGACACTAGGCCAGACCAGCCATGGCCACATGACACCACTGTGGCATTGGCTGAAGTGACATTGGCAACGTCACGAATATATCACAGAAACATTCCTCCAGCCATGTGATGGGAGATCAAGTCCATCTTCTTGTGTATTTAAACATCTGTAGCATTGTGAAAGGAAAGGACAACCACGACCATCTGAGCGTCTTGCTGACCGTCATTGCAGCCAAGCACTGGCAGAATAGAAAAGATTATAAAGATGACAAAGTCGCACACAAATCCAAGTCAGGACAAAGAGAAGATTATACTGAGGTCAGTGTCACAGACGAGACTGCTGATATTCCTTTGGGTTGTTAGAACTGTCTATAAAACATTACGGAGGTCTCTGCACAGGAACAAGACCATTTGTACCTGCTGCCATGGTAGCATCCAGGATTCACAAATTTCACGACATTACTAAGCATTCTAATAAATTGTATAATTTTTATATCACATATGAAGCAGTAAACCATTACAATATCAAAGGAGCAAAGATCATATTGACGTCACGTCCAGTTGGTATCCAAAGATGAATGTTTGAATAATAAGTTATGTCAGTGCGACACATTCACTCCAATTCTCCACATCAGTCTTCTAAACAAAGGTGATAATTACCTCCCAGCAAGGTACTTATCTCACGTCATTCAAATGATACTGAGCATTCTAAAAAGTTGTGTGTGACTTTTATGTCATATCTGAAGTAACATGAAATAAAAGATACAAAGATCCTAGTAACGTCCAGACCAGTTGGTATCCTAAGTTGACTGTTTGAATAATAAGTTATGTCAGTGTGACACATTCACTCCAATTCCCTCCACAGAGTGGCGCCACCCAATATCATTCTTTTAAATGTAGATTTGTTTATTCATTCTTGCCTATTTTTCCATTTGTTGTTCAATTATATTGTAGTACACCAAAGACAGGACTGAAACAAAAAACATCATCTGCTGTATTAAAAAAAAAACAAAAAAACCCCAAAAAAACAAACCCCAAAAGAAACAAAAAAAAGGGCCAAAAGGAAAACCCAAAAAAAAAAACCAACTTTTTGGAAAGGGTAAACCAAAAAAGCCCCAACGGGTTTTTTATAATTAAAAAATTGGGATTTTCCCCCACCTGCCCAAATTTAACCAAAATTTGAAATTCCCAAAAAAATTAAATATTAAGGAAGGAAAAAAACCTTTTTCAAAAAGAGGGAAAAATTTTTTTTTATATAATTTTTTCCCCGGCCATTCCCAACCATTTTTTTTCCCAATTAAAAAATAATGAAAGGAAAAACACCGGTTTGAATTTTTTGAAACCCAAAGGGTTTTGGAAAAAAAAATTCAAAAAACCAATTTTTTTCTGGGTTTTAAGGAGGTTTTTCCTTTTGGTTTTACGGGGGGGTTTTTTTTAATACAGCAGATGATGTTTTTTGTTTCAGTCCTGTCTTTGGTGTACTACAATATAATTGAACAACAAATGGAAAAATAGGCAAGAATGAATAAACAAATCTACATTTAAAAGAATGATATTGGGTGGCGCCACTCTGTGGAGGGAATTGGAGTGAATGTGTCACACTGACATAACTTATTATTCAAACAGTCAACTTAGGATACCAACTGGTCTGGACGTTACTAGGATCTTTGTATCTTTTATTTCATGTTACTTCAGATATGACATAAAAGTCACACACAACTTTTTAGAATGCTCAGTATCATTTGAATGACGTGAGATAAGTACCTTGCTGGGAGGTAATTATCACCTTTGTTTAGAAGACTGATGTGGAGAATTGGAGTGAATGTGTCGCACTGACATAACTTATTATTCAAACATTCATCTTTGGATACCAACTGGACGTGACGTCAATATGATCTTTGCTCCTTTGATATTGTAATGGTTTACTGCTTCATATGTGATATAAAAATTATACAATTTATTAGAATGCTTAGTAATGTCGTGAAATTTGTGAATCCTGGATGCTACCATGGCAGCAGGTACAAATGGTCTTGTTCCTGTGCAGAGACCTCCGTAATGTTTTATAGACAGTTCTAACAACCCAAAGGAATATCAGCAGTCTCGTCTGTGACACTGACCTCAGTATAATCTTCTCTTTGTCCTGACTTGGATTTGTGTGCGACTTTGTCATCTTTATAATCTTTTCTATTCTGCCAGTGCTTGGCTGCAATGACGGTCAGCAAGACGCTCAGATGGTCGTGGTTGTCCTTTCCTTTCACAATGCTACAGATGTTTAAATACACAAGAAGATGGACTTGATCTCCCATCACATGGCTGGAGGAATGTTTCTGTGATATATTCGTGACGTTGCCAATGTCACTTCAGCCAATGCCACAGTGGTGTCATGTGGCCATGGCTGGTCGGCCAGTGTCGATTCTGGACAGGCTAAGTAGCCTTCGACCAACTCATGTGTCATGGAAACATGTCATTGCAACAAGTTAGAATTGTTTGTGACATTAATTATCATTTTAACCATCTATGTTCTGTCCATTGCTATGGCTGCATGGAATTCTTGTAACGTTAGATGTTTGAAGTAAGGTCCTGTTTTAAAACAAAAAAAAAAAAGGGAAAAAAAAAAAAAACAAAATTAATCTACATTTTAAAGAATGATGTTGGGTTGCGCCACTCTGTGGAGGGAATCGGAGTGAAAGTGTCGCACTAACATACCTTGTTATTCAAACAGTCATCTGTGGATACCAACTGGCCTTGGTGTCACTACTACGCATACACACATGGTGAGTTCTTAAACTGTCACATCAACCAGTTTCTTTCATTATTTTTAATTGTCAACAATGAGGACATGCATACACTCACATGTTTTGTGTAGTTCAAGACTTATTATAGACGGTTCTAACAGCCCAAAGGAAAATCTGCAGTCTCGTCTGTGACATTGACCTCAGCATAATCTTCTCTTTGTCCTGAGGGGGAAATTTGGGGTTTTTCTTGGGGCCAAACTTTTTTGGTTTCTTTTTTCTTTTTTTTTTAAATATTCCCAATCCTGCCAGTGTTTGGCTGTGGTAACAGTTGGCAAAATGCTCAGATGGTTGTGGTTGTCCTTTCCTTCCACAATGCTACAGATGTTTAAACACACAAGAAGACGGAATTGATGTCCCGTCACACGGCTGGAGGAATGTTTCTGTGATATATTCGTGACGTTGCCAACGCCACTTCAACCAACGCCACGGTGGTGTCATGTGGCCATGGCTGGTCCCGCCAAGTGTCGATTCTGGACAGAGCTAAGTAGCCTTCGACCAACTTGCATGTGATGGAGACATGGCTGGACTCACCGAGAGGCAACCCTTGCATACCCATTGACCGTAGAAGCGCTGGTGTAGTAACAAATGCCCCTGCAATCTTGGCCATGATGGTTTCATTTTAGGCTTGCCCAGTGTCCATTCTTGCCTGCTCTGCATGGCTGGACCTCATTGCCCAGTCGCTTGGCTGGCAGAATGTTGCCCGTATGTATTTGTCTGAGACTTCATCATCCTAAGCAGTCCTGCCTATTCTCGCCACTTCTATGGCTGCTTGGAATTCCTGCATGGTGAAGTGGTTGAAGCAGAGCTCTGCTGATTTGACATCATCGGTTATATGTGTACAGACCTGGCATTGTAACTCCTGGACAGAAAGGTGAACACATAAAAAGATGAAATCTACAAAATGTACACAAACATAATAATAAATAAACGTGTGGAAGCTGTGATAAATGTGATATAAGTACATGTACCTTTGACGGGGTCATGTGATCACGTATAATGACTGGGTCAATAGGGATGATATTTCTCCTGTTGTTTACTGGCAGATAAGTTACCGACACTGCCACAAGATAGATATGTCTGTGACTTTGTCATCCTAATCGTCTGTGTTCTGGCCAGTGATACAGCTATCTGAAATTCCTGTAGACTTAGGTGGTTGAATGACCTAATGAACTGACATGAATAAGAATGGTGTTATTCATTCTGTAGACCCGTAGACATGATTACATTGAACATCTACTGCCGCAAAAATTCTTCAATGGCTGAAACAGCAAATAAACTGGTGTAAATAAGAATGGTATTAATCATTCTTTATGTAGGAACATAAATTTTGATAAATAAAAAAGTACAAAATGTACACAAATTTGATTATAAATAAACATATGTAAGTAATTAATGTGATATTTTTTTAATTAAGTAGGTAAACAGAGATACTGTAATAATTTATGATGACGGCTGACATATATTCATGGCAAATCAGACACTGTGAAGTGAAGCAAAAGCATTATCTTAGAAACCAAAAATTGTGAAGAACTCTTGAAACATGAGGTTCACTGCTGGTTCTAGCTTCTGGGATTGGACAAGGAAATTGTGACTGATGTAATGATCTACAAAATACAGTCGGGTCCCAGCGGTTGTCACGTGTTAACAGTGCACTGCATTGTTGCTTAATTTTGATAAAGATTCATTTAGTTGAAAATAATTCTATAACTGAAGTACATTTCTTGTTCAGAAGACACAACTTACTTGAGTTTGTCTGCTTCCTGCAGTGTCAGATGGTTGAAGGACCTAATGAAATGGTGTAAATAGGAATGGTATTATTCATTCTTTAGGTAGCAACATTAATTAAAAAAATAATCAAAAGTATGAAATGTACAAATAAAATGATAAAGAAACCGTGTGTAAGTATTTAAACTATATGTGATATGAATGCACGTACCTTCGACATTGTCATGCAATCACATATAATGAATAGATAAAAGGGATGATATTACTCCTGATGTTTGTCATCCTAATCTTCTCTGTTCTGGCCAGAGATACAGTTACCTGAAATTCCTGTAATGTCAGATGTTGAAAACAGTACCCACCCAGGTAATGAACTGGTATGAATAAGAATGGTATTATTCATTCTATAGACCCATAGACATGATTACATTGAACTGGGATGTAGCAGAGTGAGATTTGTCTGTGCCATTATCATCCTAACCATCTCTACTCTAGCCATTTCTACGGCTGCAAAGAATTCCTGGAGAGTGAGGTGTTTAAATAGAACCTAATGAACTGGTACGAATAAGAATGGTATTATTCATTCTGTAGACCCATAGACATGGTTACATTGCACCGGGATGTAGCAGAGTGAGATTTGTCTGTGACATTGTCATCCTATTCTAGCCATTTCTACGGCTGCAAAGAACTCCTGGAGAGTGAGGTGTTTAAATAGAACCTAATGAACTGGTACGAATAAAAATGGTATTATTCATTCTGTGGACCCATACACATGATTACATTACAAGAACCATACAAGCTGGTCTAAATTAGCATAGTATTATTCTTTCTTTAGGTAGCAACATAAACTTCACCATTGTTACGGCTGCCTGGAATTCTTGTAACGTGAGATGATGAAAGCTGTTGTAAATAAGAATGGCATTATTCATTCTTTACGTAGCAACTTAAATTTAATAAATATTGAAAAATACAAAATGTACACAAATAGAATAATAAATACATGTGATGTTGCGACTAAAATACTAACTAGCAATGAGCGCTTCCAGTCTCGTTGCGGGTTCTAGCTTATGGGATTGGACAAGGAAACTGTCAGTAATAATATAAATACATATACACACATCTGAACATGTGTGTCACATACCCGTAGACAAGGTTACAATATACCGGCATGTAGTACATACAGTGAGAGAATATTATTTGTCTGATATAATGATCTACAAAATACAGTCTTCGGCCCCGGCGTTTGTCATCAACACTGCACTCCTTGTCGCTAATTCTGCTAAAGATTTATTTACTTAAATTAATTCTAGAAGTCAAATACATTTCTTGTTGACAGAAGACATAAAATACTTGAGTTTGTATTTCAGAAATATCTTACAAGTGTAATTCCTGGAGAATAAGGTGGTAAATTAAAAATATGAAATGTACAAAATGTAAATAAACGTGAAAATTGTTAAACTATGTGTGATATGAATGCACATATCTTCGACAGTGTCATGTAATCACATATAATAAAGGGATAAATAGGGATGATATTACTCCTGATGTTTACACGCAGATATGTTACAGACATTGCCACAAGATAGATTTGTCTGTGACTTTGTCATCCTAATCGTCTGTGTTCTGGCCAGTGATACAGTTATCTGAAATTCCTGTAGACTTAGGTGGGTGAATGACCTAATGAACTGGCATGAATAAGAATGATATTATTCATTCTTTAAGTAGCAACATAAATTTCATAAATCATCAAAAGTATGAAATGTACAAAAATAGAATAATAAATAAACCGTATGTGAGTAGTTAAACTATATGTGATATGAATGCACATACCTTTGGTGTTGTCATGTTATCACATATAATGAAGAAATAAATAGGGATAATGTCACTCGTTTCTGGCCAGTGATAACGCTACCTGAAATTCCTGCATTGCCAAATGGTTATAGCTGGTAATGAACTGGTATGAATAAGAATAAGGCCCGTAGACAAGATTGCATTGCACTGGTATATAGCACAGAGAGGTTTGACTGAAACAGCAAATGAACTGGTATAAATAAAAATGGTATTATTCATTCTTTAGGTAGCAAAGTAAATTTAATAAATAATGAAAGAATAAAAAGTACAAAAATAGAAAAATTATTAAACGTGCATAAGTAATTAAAGTGTAGGTGATACGAATACACATATATGTGACTATTTCTGTCATGTACATGCATGTAATGACTTATGATGACGATTGACAAGCCATTTATGGCATATCAGACACTATGAAGTGATGCAAAAGCATTATCTTAGAAACCAAAAATTGTGAAGAACTCTTGAAACATGAGGTTCACTGCTGGTTCTAGCTTCTGGGATTGGACAAGGAAATTGTGACTGATGTAATGATCTACAAAATACAGTCTTGGACCCCAGCGGTTGTCATATATCAACAGTGCATTGCATTGTTGCTTAATTTTCCTAAAGATTCATTCAATAGAAATTAATTCTATAAGTTAAGTACATTTCTTGTTCAGAAAGCACAATATACTTGAGTTTGTCTTTGGGAAATATCTGGATTCTCTTACAAGAGTGACTCCTGAAAAAAGGTGATAAAGTAAAAAAGATGAAATGTATTTTGTCATCCTAATCGTCCCTGGTTTCTCCCAACACCTTAACATACAACCCAACAATTTGTAAAATTTGTAGAATTTAGGTAACATTAATTTAAAAAAAATTTAAACATTACTTGAATGTTTTAATTTAAGTGAAATTCATTCATTTTAAATGTTGCTTTTTCCTGTTAAAGTTTTGCTACATGTCATTTAATATCATTAGATATTCTTTTGTCCGACATTACCACAAGATAGATTTATCTGTGACTTTGTCATCCTAACCTTCTCTGTTCTGGCCAGAGATACAGTTACCTGAAATTCCTGCAATGTCAGGTGTTGAAAACAGTACATAATGAACTGGTACGAATAAGAATGGTATTATTCATTCTGTAGACCCTTAGACATGGTTACATTGTACTGGTATGTAGCATAGTGAAATTTGTCTGTGCCATTATCATCCTAACCATCTCTATTCTAGCCATTTCTACGGCTGCAAGGAATTCCTGGAAAGTGAGGTGTTTAAATAGAACCTAATGAACTGGTACGAATAAGAATGGTATTATTCATTCTATAGACCCTTAGACATGGTTACATTGTACTGGTATGTAGCAGAGTGAGATTTGTCTGTGACATTGTCATCCTAACACTGAACCTAATGAACTGGTACGAATAAGAATGGTATTATTCATACTGTAGACCCATAGACATGGTTACATTGCACTGGGATGTAGCATAGTGAGATTTGTCTGTGACATTGTCATCCTAACCATCTCTACTCTAGCCATTTCTACGGCTGCCTGGAGTTATTGAATGGTGACTGAGGTGGTTGAAGAACCACACGAGCTGCTCTAAATTAGCATAGTATTATTCTTTCTTTAGGTAGCAACATAAACTTCACGTCTGAAGATGTTGTGTCAGTTCTGGCGTAGAGGTCACCAGGAGGTATTCTTGTAACGTGAGATGATGAAAGCTGTTGTAAATAAGAATGGCATTATTTATACTTTACATAACAATATCAATTTAATAAATGTCAAAAAATACAAAATGTACGTAAATAACATATCAACCCATGTGTGTGTGTGTGTAAGTGATTGAGTGTAGTTGATATTAATACATCATCAGGCTTTGTAAATTGCACAAGAAGCTAATCGATAATAATATGTTTTACATATACGCATCTGTCAGGTAGTTCTTCATGTGACATTGCTGCATCAGCCTGACAATCCAGGAAGGTAGTTCTTCCAGTATTGCTTCATCGAAATACCGTCGGGAATAGTTCGCATTGCATTGATCATGTGAAATTGTCAGGAATTCTTCCGTGACATTTACCTCATCAGCGGGAGTGAGTTGCTTCCATGTTAGTGCATTGCTCTCGGCAGGAGAATGGCTCCATGTTGTGCATTGTGGGAAATAGCCCATGTTGGTGCATTGCTTCATCATGTATTGTCAGAATTAGTTAACTCATGTTTGGTGCGGCATTCCAGGAGATAGTGCGTTTTATTTCATTCATCAACATATTGTAGGAATGATATTACGACTATGAGCCGAAAACTCTCTTTACATAAATCATTGAAAGTTTGGAGCGGCCAGTTGTTATTTGATGTTGGCACATATTGGTTGTAACAGATTACCCTGAAGTCAGTTAATGAATAAACACTAGTCATATATAACCCGTGGACGTGTTCTATTGTCTGTGCTTTCTTGTTTCAACAAAAATCAATCGGCATACATAACCAGATGTGTCATATGTTCAGTTCATAATGACATGTTGTTTTGTTAAACATTGGCTTAAACATTGGAATATAAACTTCCAGTAACTAAGCAACAAGCATATGTGATAATGATGTCATCTTCCTGGTCATGCTAGCAGGGATTATGAAATGTTTAACATTGTATTAAAAGACAATAGGTGTCAATGATCAGTCTGAAAATTACATGACATGTTCATTAAAATATGTTGCGTTGTAACGTTACCACGCACGCATGCACGCAAGCACTATACTTACATTTACAGTATAAAGTATGTGCTATTGCTTTATTCTTTTTTCACCTACTACTGCATTCTAATTTTTTCTTCTTTTTTACACAGTTGTTGCGCGCGTGCGCTGACTACACATTTCTACTTAGACTTAGTACATTTCTTGTTCAGTAGACATAAAATACTTGAGTTTGTATTTCAGAAATATCTTACAAGTGTAATTCCTGGATAATAAGGCGATAAATGAAAAATATGAAATGTACAAAATGTACGAAAGTACAAACATAAATAAACGTGTAAATTGTTAAACTATGTGTGATATGAATGCACATATCTTCGACAGTGTCATGTAATCACATATAATAAAGGGATAAATAGGGATGATATTAATCCTGATGTTTACACGCAGATAGTTAAGACATTGCCACAAGATAGATTTGTCTGTGACTTTGTCATCCTAATCGTCTGTGTTCTGGCCAGTGATACAGCTATCTGAAATTCCTGTAGACTTAGGTGGGTGAATGACCTAATGAACTGACATGAATAAGAATGGTGTTATTCATTCTGTAGACCCGTAGACATGATTACATTGAACAGGCATGTAGCAGAGAGAGGTTTGACTGCAGCTTTGTCACCATCACTCTCTCTATTCAGGCCATTTCTACTGCCGCAAAATTTTAATAAACTAAACGGTGTAAATAAGAATGGTATTAATCATTCTTTAGGTAGGAACATAATTTTATAAATAAAAAAGTACACAATGTACAAAAATTGAATTATAAATAAACATATGTAAGTAATTCATGTGTAGTACAGTAGGTGATATGAATACATGTACCTTTGACCATGTATGTCAGTCACTGATGGTGACAGTTGACAAGCCATTATGGCATATCAGACACTGTGAAGTGAAGCAAAAGCATTATCTTAGAAACCAAAAATTGTGAAGAACTCTTGAAACATGAGGTTCAATGTGGTTTCTAGCTTCTGGGATTGGACAAGGAAATTGTGACTGTGATGTAATGATCTACAAAATACAGTCTTGGGCCCCAGCGGGTTTTCATATATCAACAGTGCCTTTATTTTGCTAAAGAATGGAAATTAATTCTAGAAGTCAAATACATTTCTTGTTCATAAGACACAAATTACTTGAGTTAGTCTTTGAGAAATACCTTGATTCTCATAAAAAGGTGATATGTAAGAAGTATCAATGTATAGAATATAATAATAAATGAACTGGTGTAAATAAAATGGTATTATTCATACTGTAGACCCATATACATGATTACATTATGCTGGGATGGAAGCATGGTGAGGTTTGTCTGTGACATTTTGTCAGTGAGGTGTTTAAATAGAACCTAATGAACTGGTACGAATAAAATGGTATTATTCATTTCCTGTGGAAAAACCATAACAAAAATGATTTTTAAAATAAACTTCACGTCTGAAGATGTTGTGTCAGTTCTGGCGTAGAGGTCACCAGGAGGTGGATTTGTCTGTGACATTGTCATTCTAATCCTCTCTGTTCTGACCATTTCTACAGCTGCCTGGAATTCCTGGATCACCAGAAGTGTAAAGCACCTAATGAATTGGTGTAAATAAAAATCGTATTGTTCATTCCTTACGTAGCAACATAAATAATTTCATAACTAATGAATGAATAGTTTGAAATGAACAAATATAGAATAATAAATAAATGTGTGTAAGTAGTTAAACTATATGTGACATGAATGCACATACCTTTGACAATGTCTGTCTTGTAATAATTTATGACATATATTCATGGCATATAAGACACTGTGAAGTGAAGCAAAGTCATCTTAGAAACCAATAGTAGCAAATAACTCTTGAAATATGAGGTTCACTGTGGGTTCTAGCTTCTGGGATTGGACAATGAAATTGTGACTGATGTTATGATGTACAAAATACAGTATCGGGTCCCAGCGGTTGTCATGTTAACAGTGCATTGCATTGTTGCTTAATTTTCCTAAAGATTCATTCAATAGAAATTAATTCTATAAGTTAAGTACATTTCTTGTTCAGAAAACACAATATACTTGAGTTTGTCTTTGGGAAATATCTGGATTCTCTTACAAGAGTGACTCCTGAAAAAAAGGTGATAAAGTAAAAAAGATGAAATGTATTTTGTCATCCTAATCGTCTCTATGCTGGCCATTTCTACGGCTTCCTGCAGTGTCAGATGGTTGAAGGACCTAATGAAATGGTGTAAATAGGAATGGTATTATTCATTCTTTAGGTAGCAACATTAATTAAACAAATAATCAAAAGTATGAAATGTACAAAAAAAAATAAAAAAGAAACCGTGTGTAAGTATTTAAACTATATGTGTATGAATGCACGTACCTTCGACAATGTCATGCAATCACATATAATTAATAGATAAAAGGGGAAATTTAATTTTTTGTTACTTTTCCTTGATGTTTTTTACTTTTTCATCCTAACCCTTTTCTGTTCTGGCCAGAGATACAGTTACCTGAAATTCCTGAATGTCAGGTGTTGAAAACAGTACATAATGAACTGGTAGAATAAGAATGGTATTATTCATTCTTAGACCCTTTGACATGGTTACATTGACTGGGATGTAGCATAGTGAAATTTGTCTGTGCCATTATCATCCTAACCATCTCTATTCTAGCCATTTCTACGGCTGCAAGGGAATTTCCCGGAAAGTGAGGTGTTTAAATAGAACCTAATGAACTGGTACGAATAAGAATGGTATTATTCATTCTATAGACCCTTAAAAACAAAAGG
>JAODUO010002828.1:0-19456 GCA_025642075.2 Ridgeia piscesae
CCCGCAAACAAAGCCGTACTCAGCGCCTCACAGTTGTCGACGTCACCACTCTACGTCATCACCAACCATCTTTAGGTGGCACGTATATTAATTATGTACACTTAGTATTCGCCGTGACAAGACATGTGACACATTCGTCGAGTCAGGACATTTTTTAATGTTCATTGTGACGTGTTGTAGACCGGCCTCAACAAGACAACGTGTCGGCGTATCTCCACATTTCGCTCTTTCGCAGCCGGCCGACCGCCACCGTCCAGCCTCAGCCTCAGGTTCACAGCCATTGCCTCCCTCCCATCGCATTTCGATCATTTCGGGCTGAGATCTGTGAATATCATATCAAGCGCCAACCGAACACGGATTCGCCAATGAACGTTTTGATGATAACAGTTTGTGTAACGCTGACATGTAATCTGTCGCGTCCACAGTAATTAGTTAGACATATTGTGAACTTGATCGGAATTTGCATTTTGTTTGTTTTTCATAACGTACGCTGATGATGCTATAATCTTTTACAACCTGTAAATATTGTATTATTAATTATCGATTTGCTATGGCTCGTCACTGAGACGGAATAAACTACACATGTATCACCATTGATCTGTTTGTAATTACGTTTTATATAGTTTGTCCTATGTATAATTCCTTTTATCCGCATTCATTTTATATGACATCACATTAATGTCGGTGCCCCCATTACACTTAGTTTACACGTTACATTCATCTGTTACACCCGTTAATGCAACATATTACCGGTGATGTATTACTTCGATCGGAAATGTAATAGGGTTAAGTCCCGAAAAGTTTTATCAGGTCCAAAAATAAAATGTTTTATTCTGACAAATTAAGTTTTATTTTCACATTGGTCATATGTTGAGGCATAAACGGTTCAGTGTAATGTGTACTACTTTTGTTGTCTGTCACTCGAAGTCAAACCTGATTTTATCGCGTGTCCAGCATCATCGACGATAAATTACAACATTGCTTATAATTTGAGTAGTTTCAGTTAAACACAAACTGAACAATTGTTTGGATCATTTAGAGTACATGTAATTTAATACGAATTAAGAGTTATACGATTTCATTTGACTTGGAAACATGGTTTATCCTCGTGCACATTGTTGTTTTTGGAATGGCCTATTTTCGATTAGTGCAGTTCTCTAAGAGAAGTATGTGCAATTATTGTTAATGCATGATCAGTAATCCCTATCAGTTCTATTTTTATCATTGTCAACTGTCACAGGCTTCCGGGAATCGAAAGTAGGTAACTATGACAAAAAATATTGGTTAATGTTTATGACGCTGGACCCGCTTATGAACTTTAATTGAACACAATATTTATCCTTCTTAAGAAATTACAAAACAAGTTTTCACACAATTTTAGATATGCACCTACATCAACAATAATGCCAATGCTGAACTTGTATTTTTCAGCGTGATATACATTAATTCAAAATTATGGACGTAGTATCTCTGAGTATTTCGAGTATCAAATTGAACGTCGATGCATTAGGTATACAATTAATACAAATATCAATAATGATACATTACGCAATAGTTACAAAGTATTGTCAACAGCGTATTGCTTCTAAATATTTTTTACAGTTATCTTCTGATGACACTGGACACTGCGGTGACGCAGGACAAGCAATATACCGTTAGATGAATGAAATCATTATCACGAAACATACATAGAAACAGCTTTAAACATGCAGGATTTATGTGTAATATTGTACATTTGAAGTTTGCATATGTCATTACTTTGTAAACTAATTCAAATTGTCAAAGTTATGAACGGATGCTTCCAAGAGAAGCCGAGACGCTGTTTGATTGAACAGGTTTGCCGGTGAAGTAAAAGTAAATCACTTTGAACAGGCCAGTGGACTGTATACTGCGCTACATAAGAACTTGTCTTTACGTAGCATGTGTTAAGAAAGTTCTTGTAATAAACTGAATAACCTCATATTAGGTTGGTAGCTAACATAGACTGTTTGAATGTAAACAGTGAGTATTTATTGCATCATATTGTCGCCAACTTGCCTCACCCAGTTAGACATATTTTACATTTCTGATCACATGTGTTTGGAACAATTATCCCAAGGATCTATGTGTTTTCTTGTAACCGATTAAAGATAAACTGTGATGATGCACACGGGAATGTATCTTCACGACCGCATGTAACTACAGTCATCCTATGACACTGCCCGAATGAAAGAGGAGCTTCTGTAGCTGACCGGTGGGGTGTAAATGTAAACATGTAACCAACCCTGACAACTGGACACAAACTGGTGACCGGCCTTCATGCAGCACTCGTCGAAACATTATGTTTCTGTCGTGTATTACAGCAAATTGAACTTAGCATACCACTACAAAGGCCTTATTAATATTTAGCGGTACATTCACGGTGGCTGCTCGTAGCTTGTAGCATCCACTGCGCATGCGCTCTCGACTATCCTAGTTAACATCAAGGCCAAGGGGCGGGTCTAGTCACTGTGACTATTGCCATATCACTATGCATGTAGGCGGCGCTAATAGGTTTTAATAATGGATATATGTCATCCCTCCCTTTTAGTTCTACGCATCATTATATGCAATCATAGTAGAACATCATCAGCAACAGCATAACTAAATTGCAAATTAAATCTAAACGCTATCGTAGCTTTTCCTGAAGAATAACAAATAACATTAAGTGTTCATTCAAGTTCTACACCGGCGCAGTTCATTTCGAACAAACAGTCCATCCGGCGGTCTCCGGACACGTACTGGACGAGTGTTACCGGCTCCAGGAGTAACAAGTCCATTACTGCGCACGTCGGTGTTAGTATCAACAGTTCTTTTCTCCTCTGGTCGCTGTTACTCGCCCCTGTCGTGTTGATGTTGCGACCGAACAAATGACATATGTAGTTTACTCATATCACTGTTTAGTACACATTTAATGTCAACTTACTTTATATTTTTAGTTATCGCGGACATGAGTAAAGCAATGAGACAATTTTTCAAGTTCCATGGCGATAATACATGTTGTTGTGATGGAACGCTGATATTGTAAAATTGTTTCCAAAAAAAAAGCTGATTCGCTATTGCGCGTAATGTTTATCCCATAAAATTGATGTTTCCATGCACGATTGAAGCTAGTAGTTATTGTAATGTTCTTTTCAAATGTCCAATACAGTACGTGAGGCTACTTTCTATTAAATTACGTTTGCTTAACAATTAATGCCTGTTTTTATTGTCCACCCGCAAACAAAGCCGTACTCAGCGCCTCACAGTTGTCGACGTCACCACTCCACGTCATCACCAACTATCTTTAGGTGGCACGTATCTTAATTATGTACACTTAATATTCGCCGTGACAAGACATGTGGCACATTCGTCGAGTCAGGACATTAATGACTGTTCATTGTGACGTGTTGTAGACCAGCCTCAACAAGACAACGTGTCGGCGTATCTCCACATTTCGCTCTTTCGCAGCCGGCCGACCGCCACCGTCCAGCCTCAGCCTCAGGTTCACAGCCATTGCCTCCCTCCCATCGCATTTCGATCATTTCGGGCTGAGATCTGTGAATCTCATATCAAGCGCCAACCGAACACGGATTCGCCAATGAACGTTTTGATGATAACAGTTTGTGTAACGCTGACATGTAATCTGTCGCGTCCACAGTAATTAGTTAGACATATTGTGAACTTGATCGGAATTTGCATTTTGTTTGTTTTTCATAACGTACGCTGATGATGCTATAATCTTTTACAACCTGTAAATATTGTATATATTAATTATCGATTTGCTATGGCTCGTCACTGAGACGGAATAAACTACACATGTATCACCATTGATCTGTTTGTAATTACGTTTTATATAGTTTGTCCTATGTATAATTCCTTTTATCCGCATTCATTTTATATGACATCACATTAATGTCGGTGCCCCCATTACACTTAGTTTACACGTTACAGTCATCTGTTACACCCGTTAATGTAACATATTACCGGTGATGTATTACTTCGATCGGAAATGTAATAGGGTTAATTTCCCGAAAATTTTTATCAGGTCCAAAAATAAAATGTTTTATTCTGAAAAATTTAAAGGTTTTATTTTCACATTGGTCATATGTTGAGGCATAAACGGTTCAGTGTAATGTGTACTACTTTTGTTGTCTGTCACTCGAAGTCAAACCTGATTTTATCGCGTGTCCAGCATCATCGACGATAAATTACAACATTGCTTATAATTTGAGTAGTTTCAGTTAAACACAAACTGAACAATTGTGTTGGATCATTTAGAGTACATGTAATTTAATACGAATTAAGAGTTATACGATTTCATTTGACTTGGAAACATGGTTTATCCTCGTGCACATTGTTGTTTTTGGAATGGCCTATTTTCGATTAGTGCAGTTCTCTAAGAGAAGTATGTGCAATTATTGTTAATGCATGATCAGTAATCCCTATCAGTTCTATTTTTATCATTGTCAACTGTCACAGGCTTCCGGGAATCGAAAGTAGGTAACTATGACAAAAAATATTGGTTAATGTTTATGACGCTGGACCCGCTTATGAACTTTAATTGAACACAATATTTATCCTTCTTAAGAAATTACAAAACAAGTTTTCACACAATTTTAGATATGCACCTACATCAACAATAATGCCAATGCTGAACTTGTATTTTTCAGCGTGATATACATTAATTCAAAATTATGGACGTAGTATCTCTGAGTATTTCGAGTATCAAATTGAACGTCGATGCATTAGGTATACAATTAATACAAATATCAATAATGATACATTACGCAATAGTTACAAAGTATTGTCAACAGCGTATTGCTTCTAAATATTTTTTACAGTTATCTTCTGATGACACTGGACACTGCGGTGACGCAGGACAAGCAATATACCGTTAGATGAATGAAATCATTATCACGAAACATACATAGAAACAGCTTTAAACATGCAGGATTTATGTGTAATATTGTACATTTGAAGTTTGCATATGTCATTACTGTGTAAACTAATTCAAATTGTCAAAGTTATGAACGGATGCTTCCAAGAGAAGCCGAGACGCTGTTTGATTGAACAGGTTTGCCGGTGAAGTAAAAGTAAATCACTTTGAACAGGCCGTTGGACTGTGTACTGCGCTACATAAGAACTTGTCTTTACGTAGCATGTGTTAAGAAAGTTCTTGTAACAAAGTGAATAACCTCATATTAGGTTGGTAGCTAACATAGACTGTTTGAATGTAACCAGTGAGTATTTATTGCATCATATTGTCGCCAACTTGCCTCACCCAGTTAGACATATTTTACATTTCTGATCACATTTGTTTGGAACAATTATCCCAAGGATCTATGTGTTTTCTTGTAACCGATTAAAGATAAACTGTGATGATGCACACGGGAATGTATCTTCACGACCACATGTAACTACAGTCATCCTATGACACTACCCGAATGAAAGAGGAGCTTCTGTAGCTGACCGGTGGGGTGTAAATGTAAACAAGTAACCAACCCTGACAACTGGACACAAACTGGTGAACGGTCTTCATGCAGCACTCGTCGAAACATTATGTTTCTGTCGTGTATTACAGCAAATTGAACTTAGCATACCACTACAAAGGCCTTATTAATATTTAGCGGTACATTCACGGTGGCTGCTCGTAGCTTGCTGCATCCACTGCGCATGCATCATTATATGCAATCATAGTAGAACATCATCAGTAACAGCATAACTAAATTGCAAATTAAATCTAAACGCTATCGTAGCTTTTCCTGAAGAACAACAAGTAACATTAAGTGTTCATTCAAGTTCTACACCGGCGCAGTTCATTTCGAACATACCGTCCATCCGGCGGTCTCCGGACACGTACTGGACGAGTGTTACCGGCTCCAGGAGTAACATGTCCATTACTGCGCACGTCGGTGTTAGTATCAACAGTTCTTTTCTCCTCTGGTCGCTGTTACTCGCCCCTGTCGTGTTGATGTTGCGACCGAACAAATGACATATGTAGTTTACTCATATCACTGTTTAGTACACATTTAATGTCAACTTACTTTATATTTTTAGTTATCGCGGACATGAGTAAAGCAATGAGACAATTTTTCAAGTTCCATGGCGATAATACATGTTGTTGTGATGGAACGCTGATATTGTAAAAAAAATTCAAAAAAAAAAGCTGATTCGCTGTTGCGCGTAATGTTTATCCCATAAAATTGATGTTTCCATGCACGATTGAAGCTAGTAGTTATTGTAATGTTCTTTTCAAATGTCCAATACAGTACGTGAGGCTACTTTCTATTAAATTACGTTTGCTTAACAATTAATGCCTGCTTTTATTGTCCACCCGCAAACAAAGCCGTACTCAGCGCCTCACAGTTGTCGACGTCACCACTCCACGTCATCACCAACTATCTTTAGGTGGCACGTATCTTAATTATGTACACTTAATATTCGCCGTGACAAGACATGTGACACATTCGTCGAGTCAGGACATTAATGACTGTTCATTGTGACGTGTTGTAGACCGGCCTCAACAAGACAACGTGTCGGCGTATCTCCACATTTCGCTCTTTCGCAGCCGGCCGACCGCCACCGTCCAGCCTCAGCCTCAGGTTCACAGCCATTGCCTCCCTCCCATCGGATTTCGATCATTTCGGGCTGAGATCTGTGAATCTCATATCAAGCGCCAACCGAACACGGATTCGCCAATGAACGTTTTGATGATAACAGTTTGTGTAACGCTGACATGTAATCTGTCGCGTCCACAGTAATTAGTTAGACATATTGTGAACTTGATCGGAATTTGCATTTCGTTTGTTTTTCATAACGTACGCTGATGATGCTATAACCTTTTACAACCTGTAAATATTGTATATATTAATTATCGATTTGCTATGGCTCGTCACTGAGACGGAATAAACTACACATATATCACCATTGATCTGTTTGTAATTACGTTTTATATAGTTTGTCCTATGTATAATTCCTTTTATCCGCATTCATTTTATATGACATCACATTAGTGTCAGTGCCCCCATTACACTTAGTTTACACGTTACAGTCATCTGTTACACCCGCTAATGTAACATTTTACCGGTGATGTATTACTTCGATCGGAAATGTAGGGTTAAGTCCCGACAAGTTTTATCAGGTCCAAAAATAAAATGTTTTATTCTGACAAATTAAGTTTTATTTTCACATTGGTCATATATTGAGGTTCAGTGTAACGTGTGCTACTTTTGTTGTCTGTCACTCGAAGTCATTCCTGATTTTATCGCGTGTCTAGCATCATCGTCGATAAATTACAACATTGCTTATAATTTGAGTAGTTTCAGTTAAACACGAACTGAACAATTGTATTGGGTCATTTAGAGTACATGCAATTTAATACGAATTAAGAGTTATACGATTTCATTTGACTTGGAAACATGGTTTATCCTCGTGCACATTGTTGTTTTTTGGAATGGCCTATTTTCGATTAGTGCAGTTCTCTAAGAAAAGTATGTGGAATTATTGTTAATGCATGATCAGTAATCCCGATCAGTTATATTTTTATCATTGTCAACTGTCACAGGCTTCCGGGAATCGAAAGTAGGTAACTATGACAAAAACATTGGTTAATGTTTATGACGCTGGACCCGCTTATGAACTTTAATTGAACACAATATTTATCCTTCTTAAGAAATTACAAAACAAGTTTTCACACAATGATTCCAATGCTGAACTTGTATTGTTCAGCGTGATATACATTAATTCAAAATTATGGACGTAGTATCTCTGAGTATTTCGAGTATCAAATTGAACGTCGATGCATTAGGTATACAATTAATACAAATATCAATAATGATACATTACGCAATAGTTACAAAGTATTGTCAACAGCGTACTGCTTCTAAATATTTTTTTACAGTTATCTTCTAATGACACTGGACACTGCGGTGACGCAGGACAAGCAAAATACCGTTAGATGAATGAAATCATTATCACGAAACATACATAGAAACAGCTTTAAACATGCAGGATTCATGTGTAATATTGTACATTTGAAGTTTGCATATGTCATTACTCTGTAAACTAATTCAAATTGTCAAAGTTATGAACGGATGCTTCCAAGAGAAGCCGAGACGCTGTTTGATTGAACAGGTTTGCCGGTGAAGTAAAAGTAAATCACTTTGAACAGGCCAGTGGACTGTATACTGCGCTACATAAGAACTTGTCTTTACGTAGCATGTGTTAAGAAAGTTCTTGTAACAAAGTGAATAACTTCATATTAGGTTGGTAGCTAACATAGACTGTTTGAATGTAAACAGTGAGTATTTATTGCATCATATTGTCGCCAACTTGCCTGACCCAGTTGGACATATTTTACATTTCTGATCACATTTGTTTGGAACAATTATCCCAAGGATCTATGTGTTTTCTTGTAACCGATTAAAGATAAACTGTGATGATGCACACGGGAATGTATCTTCACGACCACATGTAACTACAGTCATCCTATGACACTACCCGAATGAAAGAGGAGCTACTGTAGCTGACAGGTGGGGTGTAAATGTAAACAAGTAACCAACCCTGACAACTGGACACAAACTGGTGCCCGGCCTTCATGCAGCACTCGTCGAAACATTATGTTTCTGTCGTGTATTACAGCAAATTGAACTTAGCATACCACTACAAAGGACTTATTAATATTTAGCGGTACATTCACGGTGGGTGCTCGTAGCTTGCTGCATCCACTGCGCATGCGCTCTCGACTATCCTAGTTAACATCAAGGCCAAGGGGCGGGTGTAGTCACTATGACTATTGCCATATCACTATTCATGTAGGCGGCGCTAATAGGTTTTAATAATGGATATATGTCATCCCTCCCTTTTAGCTCTACGCATCGTTATATGCAATCATAGTAGAACATCATCAGTAACAGTATAACTAAATTGCAAATTAAATCTAAACGCTATCGTAGCTTTTCCTGAAGAACAACAAGTAACATTAAGTGTTCATTCAAGTTCTACACCGGCGCAGTTCATTTCGAACATACAGTCCATCCGGCGGTCTCCGGACACGCACTGGACGAGTGTTACCGGCTCCAGGAGTAACAGTCCATTACTGCGCACGTCGGTGTTAGTATCAACAGTTCTTTTCTCCTCTGATCGCTGTTACTCGGCTGGTGCTAACCGGTTTAGTGGTGGCTGAGGTAGCAGCACGGGTTTTGTTGCAGTTGGCGCTGTTGATTAGGCTCCATTCTCTCAGTCTCCACAGGTACACGATTACGCAAGATGTCACTAAGCCGTCTCCACACACGTCCATCAGCTAGTCTCATTGTGTATGACACTGGCCGTGTTTTATCTTCTAGTACCCCTGACTGTCACTTTGGGGTACCAGCGAAGTTCATCTCCCACACAGCGTCGCCAGCATAGAACGTGAGTACTATGAGCGAGTCATCTCATTGGACGGTGGCGCGGTTGGAGCGGAGCGGTGGAATTCCACCAGTGGGAGGCCAAAGGTCAACATGTAGGTCAAGGTCAAAATATAGGTCAACGGCCAAGTAGCGCCCCCTGGCGTATACGTGGTGAACCCAAAACTAGGTCAACGAACAAGTGGTGCCATCTGACGAATACGTCGTCAACTAATACCCCAAAAATACGTGTGTCTTATTTTAAAAATATTGTTAAATATTTTTTTATTAGGTTAAAGGGGTTAGAGGTCACGTAGCGCCCCTGGCGGTCAACGCTCATGGTCAACGAACAAGTGGGGCCATCTGACGAATACGTCGTGAACTAATACCTCGTTCTCCGACATCGACATAGACATGGCTAACGTTATGATGAATCGCCCAGTGTACTGCTACCTCAATCCCGTCGGCATGCAAGACATAGGTGACGAGGACAAGGCAATCAGTCAGCCTATCGAGCGGCTCCCATTTCAATCGGCCGCTGAACCGGAGCGAGAGATCGTCGACGTTGACACCCTGGAGCGGAAGCCGACAGACGGAGACACGGCCGTCGTCGTCAGAGGGCTCGTTATCGAGAAGGTACGCACTGATGTTTCCTTTTGCTATGTCGGATGTGCGTATTGCAAGAAGCGAATGGTTGTCGACGACCACGGCAATCTTCGGTGCGAGAGACATGCAAGTTGACTTCCTCGTCAGTGTACGCTTCGTCGAGTCGGCCACGGGTCATTCTATATGGCTGACCTTATTCAACCAGTGTGTGCCCGGTCTGTTAGACGTCGATGCAAAAGACTTTCTATTATGCACGAAAGCATGCAGATGTCCAAGCTGAACACTTTGGTACGGACACGCTTGTCTCCCACCCATAAGAAAAGTAAACGAAACGGCTACACCAACTACAATGTCACTCACCTAGAGGTTCTGCAGTAGACCGCGTGCGTGCGTGCTGTTTCAGGCCGAACTTCAAACCAGCGACGAAGCGTCGATTTGTGCACGTTCTACATCTCCTGTTCCAAGTTCGTCGTACTCTACTACCGATGTCACAACGGACACGTTGTTTTCTACAACAATTATTTTCGGCAAGGTCACGTGCCTTAATATTACACCTGTAAACTGATGCACTCAGTGACTCACTATTTTTTGTCAGCCAACTCGATACAATGTTACAGTAAACTGGTGCGTTGATGCCAAAAATACCATTCTTACATTCAGTATAAAAATTGTAGTTCAGTATTTAGGTGACCAGTATGTAGGTCACATAGGTCACGTTCTCCACGTAGGGAACTTACATATGTCGTTGCGCAACCAATACACACGAGGCTAGGACAGTTTTATGTCATGTGCAAACCATAACTTTCGTTAAAATTACACTTCCTACAGTTGTATGTCATGTGTCACGCTTCCTACCACGTTAAAAACACAACTTCCATAACAATGGCGGGCCAGATCAGGACCATAACACAATTTCTTGCAAAATTATACCTTCGACCATAATCATTACGTTAAAAGGCAAAAAAAGGCAACGGTTTCGTGGCGTACACCTAATAGAGTTAATATAAAGTAACAATTTCCACATATACTCAATTTTTTAACGCCAGCTGTTTACCTGAAAAATATTTTTGAACACCCAGCCATCGAAATACTATGAGCTACGCCATTGTCGACGAAGAATGACGTCAGTAAGCTGAGGCTTCTCCACAGATTAGTTATTCATAAATCCGTCTGGAGGCGCTGTGCGCAGAGAAAAATAAAAATGGCGTGTTTGTTATGGATTATCTAAATCGGATCATTTAACGGATGCAGAAATATCTGGATATAGTTCCACCCCAAAAAAGACAAAGGCACGTATTGGAAGATACACTAGAGGCGAGTGACCACGAAAAGAAAGACACCCGGGAAGCTGAACGTACAAAAACAAAACTAGCAAAGACGGTGTCAACTGGTGGCGGTGCCGAACCAATTTGTTGATGCGGTGACAAGTTTGTCTGCTGTCATGAAATGGCTGCAACTCGGCAACGCGCGGAGCATATTGATGAAGGTAAATATTAAGTTGTCTATTATTGTTATTGCTTAAATATTATTATCCTGAGGTCCGGACTGCTAATGATCGTATTATTATGACAAGCGAAATATAACCCACCTTAGTTTGGGGCCCAAAGCCGGGCCACCCCTGCCCTTCAGGCTCAGGCTTGCCGCATTCAACTATTAGACTAAGTATGTGTCATTTAAATTACGTTTTATGGTAATAACACATTTGTTAAGACTTGGCGGGGTTTATCATTTAACATAAATTGTATTGAATAGCTCCAATGAAATTTAATGAATCAGGTCCCACAATTGTGCAGGTGTGTCTATTGTGGAAAAAAATCCATACAAATGAATAGCAATACCTTGCTTTTTTTTTTGCATCCCCCAGGTGTGGACACCCATCACATTTGTAATAATAGCAGCTATATTGATTCATATATCATGATCTAAATGCACCGCCTACACAGCAATGGAAAGGCAGTTACGATTATTTTATTTGAACAGGGTTATCTTCTACAGGGTTATCTTCTCATCATTTTGCATGTGTCTTATGGATTCATATATAAACATAAATAATGAGTTTGTTTAAAAAAAAACCGAGATTTTGGGCCCCGAGATGAATACAGGAAATGTGTCAGAATTCATGCTTTGTGAAATTATGTTCATTCAGAATAATAATCCATGTTTGCAATGATTCAATAAAACATTTTTAATGTTCGTTTTTTTATTACAGGTGGACTGCTGTGTATTATGAAAAGTCGGATTTGAAATTCTCTGCTTCGAGCAACTGGTGTTTTGGAATGTATTGGTTGCACTGAACCATATACAGATAGATAACTGGCAACTAGATCCATCAACACACAAGTAAGTACACTGTGCATACATTTTTTAAATTTTTTTCAATAAACGTTAATGCATCAAATAAGAAGCAACAATACAACATCAAACAAAGTAGCACTATAAATAAAATAAAATAAATAGTTATCATTACTTATAGATACATGGAACCATTATAATTTTTATGTAGTGAAAATGGCAGGTATATTTGTGAATATAGTGCATAGTTCCTACTACTGGCCAAAGTATAGAATGGATCATAGAGTAAATTATAGTGCCTAGTCTTTTCACAATAATAATCTAATTGACATTTTCTCTGGTTATCCATTATGAGATGACAACCCAAATATGTGAATGCAGGGACTGGAATTGTCATTAGAGGTTTTAGACAAGATGTTTATGTTTGACAGCTTTCAGAATGGTTCAATCAAATTAATAAACATTATAGAAATAGATCCTCAATGGTTTCTAATGCCACACAACGATTTAAAAGTGCATATTGTCAACATTAGATGCAATATGCTATAATACTGCCACACATTTTTTTCTTAAAAAGCACCACATGTCTTTAATGATATATTTTAAATTAAAAGGATCATTGATTAATTTTCATCTTATTTACAATGTCATATGTATATTAAATATCTGAACACGTTTATTTCAGGTTGCTCAGGTGGGCTGTCTATAGGCAGTTTACTGGTGGGTTCACAGCAAGTTGGGCCGGAGTGTTCATCGAGTACTGCCAGCATGCATCGGCCACCTAATCAGGACAAAGTTCCCTGTCTTCGCTTGGAGAGCAGCACGAGGGATATCACTTTGCTCTCGAAGACTTGACTAATGTACAAAACGATTGAGCCATGCAGCCCGCATATCTTCCTTACTCGGTTTTGGAAATTTTTCCCCGATCAAGCAACCCCTGTTGGTACAGTGATTAGTGGCAGTGTAATTTTTCCCCATCACCACAGGATTATGTGGCTCATCAGCATGGGTAGACGGTTATGTCGGACTTGTGTTCTGTTGCGCAACCTCCAGTTTAATCATTGTTTCTCGAAGATGACATCTGTGTTAACAGGGATGCATGGGATAAGACGTGGCCGATAATTCCCCGCAACAGCAGATAACATCAATCGTGATTTCATTCCTACAATTAATATAGTGCTTGCATTAACTGATTAGTATTTGGACAACTTTGAAACTTTTTCTACATGATTATAAACATGTAATTTTTTTTTGTAATTTCATTTGATAATCATGTAAGAAGTCATTGTTTTAGTAACCAAACATTAGCCAAATTAGTAACCATCAGTTAAATAACAACACATTGACCAGGAATTCCACTATCACCCCCACTCCCAATTATCACTTTTTGTTCTAATCTTAATGTTTCACTTTGTATCATGTATATACAGTGACTGTATTTTTATGTTTTTTTATATTATATTTTAATACATTCAGTGATAATGACGTGTTATTTATTTTTTTTATCAAAAACCGAGAAGTTATTAATTACACAAGTAGCTGTATTCATAAGTGTTTACAGCTGTGTTTTGTCCCCCATGACACAGTTACTAGGAGTTCATTCAAATGCCATACCTGTATTATCTTAGAAATATGAAGCAATACTGCAATTACTTTTGCTAATTTTACAGCTTGGTGCAATGTGAAGAGAACTGTATAAGCAAAGGGTTCAAATGCAACTTATTGCAAAAGTCCTCTTATCGCCAAAGTCCCCTTGTAGCTACGACTGCTGTCATACCTTCATGGGAAATGCTGTCTCTTGGGGCAGGTAACTCTGATACACATTCCCCTGGCCAGTATGACAGAATTTAGTGAGCTGGGGGAAAGGCTCCCAGAAAGTGCCGTGCTGTGATGACTGACTTCAGGCAGGGCATTGAATGCTACTGAACTTTGCTCCAGATACATTGTCGTATCTTCTTCCTCAACAATTGCAGCGTGTGCACATGCGGGGGTGCCCCAATCACTGTTTTCTGTAACCAACAACAAAGGAATGTGAAATAAATTCCCTTTCAAATTTGGGATTTCCTCTGGTTATTCATTGAGATTTCCAGAAATTGAGAAACACAGCCATATTGTGAGAATGCAGCAGACAATATCAATCAAGTGTATGAATTTTCATTTTATAATTATCTAGAATAAAACATCTTTTTTCAATTATCCTTTTTGGTGACAATAGATCTTTAACCAGTGGATACCGACGTCACATCTAAAAAGCTAATAAAACAACAAAATAAACACAACTTGTTGCAGATAAAATGAGTAGTTTAAATGAAGATTTAGTTTAAAACATGCATGCAGCAACTGTCCATGGATTTCAAACAAATCATTGAATTCCACCAGCCATTAAACAGTCATAAATACTGCTACTCGAAGGTGAAACTAATTTTGAAAGTGTCCATGGTGTCAAAGTGCATGCAGAAAAATTGATAAAAGTATGATAAATATAGTCAGATGTGTATCTCATAATTTGGGAAAATAACAGAAAAATGCAACTAACAAAACTTTGTTTTTAAAAAATTAATGTTTAAATAAATACTGACTGAATTTCTAGTTTTCAGCATCATAAAATTTTCAAATTTTTTCTTAGCATATATCTGAACACACTGATCATAAGTTTTACTAGCTGTATTAATCAATGTCACCTTACTCTGACATCGCCTACATTTACATCGATGGAAATAAATGTCTATGTCACTATGAGCGGTTACTAAAATTTTCGAAGAATGCCAACGACAATCCAAGGCCACGGTCCCTCCGCCGATGACATATTATACCCATGAGCGTGTCTTTTCAAGTTCAGTTATTCAAGTTTCTTCTAAAGGCTAAATTATTTATTCTGCATTGTACTAAATTCTGCGATGATATAAATTTTGCTATTGTCCCCAACTTGGTTCAAGTATATCTTAGTCTTTACACATGTGGACGTGATACCATAGAAACAGATTAGCTGTCATCGATGGACATCGGCATCGGAGGGGTTCGTCAACACATCGATGACCGAGCCATCATCAATCGATAACCGGTCTACGGCGGTCAACACTACTTTTAACAGCACAAAAACGTTACTGTGCTTGACGTCTGCAAAAAAAAACAATTAAATAAACAGAAAAAATAGTACATCATACTAACCTTCTTGCGATCTGATCATTGATGTCTCGGCCACCTTTTTATATATGCGTTGCTTCGACGGTTTAGCTTTTAGGTCCATCCATGGCTAAATATTGTCAGCCCTGCCCCGGGTTTTTAAAAAAACGACGGTCGGCGACGTTTTGTTGGATCTTGTTCCATCAACTGGTGAAAATGTCTACTTCATAATTACTTGTTGACCACAGATTTAGGTCTAAGCAGCTGCTACATGTCACGCCAACTAAACGAAAACTCGATGTTGTTGTGCCGTAGGCAAGCGTACTGACGTCGCAGGAAGCTGACCGGCCTCAGCAGAGACCTAGAATGCCGCGCGCTTATTGGCCAGGCCAAGCCAAACGAATACGTCACCGGTTAAGATGATGGTGTCTAGGACATCATGGATTTGGTTAGATTTTTAGACTTTAAGGTCTGAGTAAACCGCTGACGTTAAAAAATTGAATATATGTGGAAATTGTTAGTTTATAGAAACTCTATTAAGTGTATGATACGAAACCGTTGCCTTTTTTTGCCCTTTAAAATCTGGTGCCATTTAAAGTTTCGACACGATAACCTTGCCAAGTTTTCTTATTCGTTCAGTGTGCTAACTACGCATTTCGTAACGTTTCACCGTTTCATTGCGTCAGACATGTGGTGTTTTCGCAAATTTAACTAAGTTAGTCTTGTAACTTGTAGTCAAATGGAATATGTTTCTGTTTCGACGCGATAACTTTGTCAAGTGCTTATATTTTACTAAGTCGGTGTGCCAACTTTGTACAATTTCGCAACTTTTCACCGTTTCACCGCGACGGCTTTGTGACTTTGACGTATTTTTTTGTAAATCATCTTGGTACTTTCATAACATTATTTGCGAATGTTATGACCCTTTCTACCATAAAACGAGAACCTTGGTGGTTTTTCTTACGACATAGAATTTGTTTCTATCGAAAACTTGGAAATATGTTGGATTGTGATGTCACATTAAAAGCTGGCGCCCTCTTGCGGATAACTGCCAAACGACACGCTAGCGTCATCTAGAGGATAAAACAGCCACTAATTAGAGTCAGACACAGAACAAAGTTGATAACCTTGGCAAATATTCGTGTTTTACTAAGTCAGTCTGCTAACGTCATTGCATTTCGTAACGTTTTACCGTTTCGTTGCACTAGACAGGTGGTGTTTTCACAAATTTAACTAATAAGCCTTGTAAATTGTAGTAAAATCTCAATAATCTAGCGTTTCGACCTTACATCCTTTTCGCATTGTCGCATTTTTACTAAGTCGGTGTGGTAATTTCCTAACATTTACCGACTCGACGAGGAAAAAAAAGGATTTTGTCAAAATGACGTTTCCTGTCACGTTCAAAACATAACTTCCATTAAAAGGAAGCTTCATATTACGTCCTAAACATAATTTCCGGGAAAACGGCGGCTTCCATCACAGCTATTACATATCTTTTAGCGTTATGAGTCAATAATCTTGTCAAATATTCGTATTTCACTTAATCGGTATGGTGATTTACTAACATTTACCGCCCTAACGAGATAGAAAGGAGGACGTTTTCATACATTTAACTAAGTTAGCTTTGCAACTTGTAGTAAAATCGGAATATTTTCTGTTTCGACGTTATAACCTTGTCTTGTTTTCGTATTTTACTAAGTCGGCATGGTAATCACCTAATATTTTTCAACTCAACGAGATAACGTGTAGTAAATTTTAAACATTCTAAAGTTTCATTGCAACAGGTTTGTCACTGTCGTATTTTACTGAACCAACTTGAGACTTTCATAACTTTCTATCGGAAAACTCTGGTGCTTTCGATCATAATACGACAAAGTCGGTGGTTTATCTGACGTCATAGAACATTTTCATAACCAAATCTAGAAAATGTTGGGTTGTGACGACACTACTTTACAAGCTGGCACCGTCCAGCGGACAACTCTAATAGAACACTTGATGCGACCGCCATCTCGCTGACAAAACAACCACTAATTAGGGTTAGACACACTTCGACCATAGCCATAACCTGATTTTATGGTTTTGAGGCGATAACCTTGTCAAGGTTTCGTATTTTACTAAGACAGTACGCACCTTTCATATCGGTTACCATTTCAACGAGATGAATACAACTGTCTTTTCGCAAGTGTTACAAAGTTAGTGTGGTAACTTCGTATCTTTTTTAGTTTTTCACTTCGGAAAACTTATAACGTTTTTATGTTTATGACATGATTGCAGCAAATCTCAATATTATTTCGTTTCGACCTGACATCCTTTTCACATTGTCGTATTTTACTAAGTTTTACTAAGTCACCAAGGTAATCAGATGCTTCCTACCATGTGCAAACCACAACTTCCGGGGAAATGGCGGACGAGATCAGGACCATAACATAATTTCCGGAAACATGGCGGCGTCGACCACCGTCATAATATAACTTTTAGTGTTTCGATGGGATAACTTTGTCAAGTTTTCACATTTTACTAAGTCGGTGTGCCAACTTTGTACCATTTCACAACTGTTCACCGTTTCACAGCGATGACTTTGTCACTTTAACTTATTTTTCCAAGTCATCTTGGTAATTTCATAATATTCTGTAGGAAAACTTTGGCACTTTCTATCATAAAACGAAAACCTCGGTGGTTTTTCTTATGACATAGATCATTTTCTTACTGAATTCTAAACAAATCTAGTAAAATCTTGGGTTGTAAAGTGACTTCTTTAAAAAGTGGTACCATCTAGCGGATTACACTGACACTACATTGGACGCTAGCCCCATCTAGCGGACAAAGCAACCACTAATTAGGGATTGACATAGAAAACTATGGCTTCGAATACTTCCATAACATAATTTCTTGTGAAATGGCGGCTTCGGTCACAGTCGTAACATACCTTTTAGTGTTGCGATGCGATAACTTTGTCAAATTATCGTATTTACTATGTTGGTGTGCCAACTTTGTACCATTTCACAACTGTTCACCGTTTCACAGCGAATGTTTTGTCACTTTGACGTATTTTTCTAAGTTATCTTGGTAATTTCATAACCTTCTGTGGGAAAACTTTGGTACTTTCTATCATAAACCGAAACCGAGAACCTTGGTGGGTTTTCTTAAGACACAGATAATTTTCCTAACCAAATCTAAAAAAAATCTTCGGTTGAGACTTTTCTCTTATGCTTTCGTGCATAAGAGAAAAGTCTTTTGCATCGACGTCTAACAGACCGGCCATACACTGGTCGAATAAGGTCAGCCATATAGAACGACCCGTGGCCGACTCGACGAAGCGTACTTTAAAATTTTAAATTTTTAAAAAAAAAGCATTTTTTGGCGAAGTTGACGACGTATTCGTCAGATGGCACCATTTGTTCGTTGACCTAGTTTGTGGTTCACCACGTATACGCTAGGGGAACGCGCTGCCGTGTCAAAGGTCGGTGCATGTAACCTAGTTTTGCGGTGCTATTGACCAATCAGGGTCGATGCACTGTGGTTTCTAGGTCGTGCTCGATGCACCGTACGGACCAATGAGCTCGACGTTTCAGTGATACGAACGGCCCTTGATTTAACAAGATTTAACAAGATTGCCACCTAGAGATTCAACTCTAGATGGCAGGTGGACTAGGAAGCCATTTGGCTTATCGAGAGTCCAACCTATCTATCTAAGTATACCCCGCCCTTCTTAGGTATATGTCGATTTTATTTTTAAATATATTAACACTATTAGCACCTACACAATCAGCTGATAATCTGTTCCATTCGTTTACTGTTCTTTGTGAAAATGAAAATTTTCTAATATCTAGTCTACACTGCTTCTTTGCTAATGTAACTCCATGTCCTCTAGTCCCTTCTTCCTTGACTGTGAAAAAAATTTTCTGTCAATATTTTTATATCCATTCAAATTTTTAAAAACCTCAATCTGATCTCCTCTCAATCTTCTGGTTTTTAGGGTTTTTAAACCATTCTTTTAACGCATTTCATAACAATATTCCTGAGTTTTGGGACATTTTGGTTGCTCTCCT
>JAODUO010002829.1:0-20000 GCA_025642075.2 Ridgeia piscesae
GGCGCGGTCATTTGTTGGAAAACAGACACGAAAGCCCCAACGACTACGCAGATTTCCCTGGGGCGCCCAAAAAGGCACTAAAAACAAGGAGGGTGGGGGAAATTTTAAATGGGCCCCCTGTTGAAAAACAACCCCCTTTCGGGGTGTTGATAGCATCGCATGTAGAAAGAGCTCTCCGAAGAGGATCCCGGAAATAAAGGGGCCGCCGCTTCCCCCCGTGCGTTCCGTTGACGACACCCGCTTTACGGCGGGGTCCACTGGGCGCCCCCATTTTCCAGCCAGTGCCATTGCCGAAGCGATGGGAGGAAAATGTGTTGTCAACTCAGTTGAATATGAAATGTTCCACGTTAAAGGTTTAGAAAATGTATCTACAGGCATTCGCCTGGTCACTATGGTTGGCGATCGCCACGCAGTCCCCCACTTAATAACTGTAACGAACCCGATAAATAATCAGAAATTTGAAATGTTGGTAACGGTTGCTGGCCGAGCGCCTCTCTGCTTGAAATGCAGACAGACCGGCCACTACCGGAGAGATTGTTCAACCCCGTACTGTCGCCATCACGGCACATACGGGCACAGTACTGAAAGCTGTACCTTACAGAAGGTCAGCTATGCTAATGCTGCCAAAAGGAATACAGGTGGTGAGGCTGAAGCAGAGATTCAGCAGGAGAGAGGGTCGGCCACCACAGAAAAACCGTTGGCGCCGAAGCCGGCGAAAAGAACCCGTCCGCCAACTAGGCCACAACCAGTACAACCAGCCGCGGTAAGTGACACGTCGCGTAATGGCGGCCTAGACAGCGCGATTGGGGAGGCAGCTCCGGCAGTTGTGACCACTGCCACGTCATCACCTGCGACTACGGTGGCCCCGACCGAGTCCAGGGAGGGCGCATCACCCTTGGTGATTTCGGAGGTCCCGGCCGATGTCACCACGGCCGTGTCTGCGGCTTCGGCGACCCCGGCCGAGCCCAGCACGGCCACATCTCCCTTTGAAGCTTCGGCGGCCCCGGCCGAAGCTAGCGCGACCACATCACTGTCGCAGGCGACTACCACCAACAGCGAGGTAGTGATGGAAACGGTGGACAACACCGTTTCATCGCCGCCACTCCCCATGGACATGCTCTGTGAATCATCAGAGGAGAGCATGTCGGAGGACAACGGGGAGTGGAGAGAAGTATCCGACGGCGAAGGTGACGGTGAAGGAGACTGGGAACAAATAAACCCGTCGGAAACAAAGGGTAACCCCCGAAGATTTCCCCCCGCCGCTCGTCAGACGACAATACCTTTTGTCGCCCGGTGAGAGAGTCCCCCCCACGAGAAGCCCCTCTATGATCAGGAGGACTTCCGTAGGGAAATCGCCACGGAGAAAGTCCACCCGTCATCCGGCAAAAAAGAAGTGTTAATGTTGTTAAAATAAAACTGTACTGATGGATAATATAGATAGCCTTAACATTTGTAGTTTTAATTGTCGTGGCCTAGGGGACTGGCATAAGCGCCAGTTCCTGTCAGAATTATTAAAAACTAACTGTGTTGATATATGCTTGTTACAAGAAACGCACTGTTATTCAAAATTTATTGCGAATTCTTGGGAGAAACAATGGGGTGGGAAATGTTTTTGGTCATTTGGAAGTAATCGTTCTAGAGGGGTATGTATATGGTTTCGAGATGGGCTAAAGTATAACGTTTTAAAACAATGTCGAGACTCAGACGGTCGTATATTGTCGTTACTTATTGAAATTAATAAGCAATGTTTTAAAATAACCAATGTATATACGCCGGTGATACCTAAAGAAAGGAAATTATTCCTTTCATCTCTTACTTATTATCTCAAAGGTAAATATGCAAACATTCTGGGTGGGGATTTTAATTGTGTGACTAACAATAATTTGGATAAAAGTGGTGGTAACGATAGTTATGGAGAGTTTGGGAGCGATAATTTACAAAATATATGCAATGATTTTCGTCTAGTAGATTCATTTCGCCATTTAAATATGAATAAAAAAGAATTTACATGGAAAAACTCATTGGGTACTATCTTCATCAGACTCGACCGTATATATGTATCAAAACTAATTATTAAAGATGTATCTAATGTGACTCATTTACAGGTTGTTAATAAAGTGTCTGATCATGGTATGGTCAAACTGTCAATTAATATACACAGAGATGATAGTCAGGGTACTGGACCTGGTTTCTGGAAGTGTAATGTAAAAACCCTAAAAGACCCCTATTTCCAGATTAACTTCCAAATGCTCTGGGAGAGACTAGATAAAGTCGAAGATCAGGATTCTAAGTGGTGGGAAGATTGTAAACTTCAATTTAAAAGACTTGTTATTTCTCACTCACATAGATTGTCGATTATACATAAAGAACAACAGAGAGAAGCGCGTAAGAAATTAGATATTTTATTGCATGATAACACAGATGCTGATATTAATGATGTTGTAATAGCGAATAATGAAATTGACAAACTCTTCGAAGAAACGATGGAAGGCACCAAGATCCGATCCAAGGTACAGTATTTAGAAATTAATGAAAAACCCACTAGATTCTTTCTACAGAGAGAGAAACAATTAGCAGAAAATAAATGTATTCGTAACCTAGTAAAAAGCGATGGTACGACTGTTAATACCAATAACGGTATTAAAGACGAATGCGTATCTTTTTACACAGAGCTTTATAAAGCAACAGAAACTGACATGTCTTTACAACACTACTTTTTTAATGATATCCCGAAATTGAGCGAGGAAGCTGCCTCCCAATGCGAAGGACTAATTTCCGTAGCAGAATGTGAAAAGGCCATCGATAGCATGTCTAATTATAAAACGCCAGGCACAGATGGCCTTCCTAAAGAGTTTTATGTATTTGCCTTTAAATATATTGGGAAATCCTTTGTACGTTTTCTTAACAGATGCTTAAACGAGGGAATGTTGCCCCCTTCACAGAGACAAGGGCTCATCACATTGATTTGTAAAGACCCTACAAATGCAGATACTTTAAAAAACTGGCGACCTATTTCCCTTCTTAATACAGACTATAAAATACTATCCAAGGTACTAACTATGCGACTAAGCAAAATTATTGATGAAATAGTACATCCTGATCAAACGTGTTCTGTTCCAGGAAGAACGATTCATGACAATGTGCACCTAATTAGAAACCTTGTAGAATATACTAATGATAAAAACATGTCGGCTGCGCTAATTTCTATGGACCAGTCGAAAGCTTTTGACCGTGTGTCACACGACTACCTATTTAATGTGCTTAGTAATTTGGGGTTTAAGTCGCAATTCATATCACTTGTCAAATTATTGTACACTGATATTCGTTCAAGCATCCTAGTTAACGGATTCATTACTGAACAATTCCCTGTCGAACGTAGTGTTCGACAAGGTTGTAGCCTGTCACCCCTATTATATGTTCTATGTATGGAGCCCTTTGCCCATAGGATAAGAATGTGCCCTATGATCAAGGGAATTCCACTTCCAGGCGCGACGGAAACAGTTAAAATTTGTCAGTATGCTGATGATACAAATTTATTCATCAGTGACATCAGATCAGTTAAACACATTTTAAAATTAATTGAATTGTATGGGAACATGTCTGGAGCCTTACTCAACCTAGACAAAACCTTTGGAATGTGGCTCGGACGTTGGAGAGGGCGGACAGATCAACCGTGTGGGTTAAAATGGACCAGTGACGGGCAGAAATTTTATGGAATATATATTGGAGACAGAGATGCCACACAGAAAACGTGGGAAAAAGTAATATCCAAACTTGAAAAGTGTATACAATTATATCGCAGAAGGGAATTGTCCCTTAAAGGAAGGAGTGTCATTTTGCAAGCTGTCCTGTGTACTTCTATATGGTATGTGGGGAGCTTAATGTTAATGCCAGAGAGAGTGGAAAAGCGTTTAAACAAACTAATCTTCACCTTCCTATGGAATAACCAACCCGAAGCCTTGAAACGTGAAACCCTTTATAACACATTCCTGAATGGAGGTCTAAATATTGTTGATATAAAGACCAAACTGGCGTCATTTCTTGTTAAACAAGTTTTACAATTAATTAAAGGGCATAAGGCCAAATGGAAATATCTGGCAATATATTGGATAGGGTTACGCCTACGGAACTATGTCACATCCTTTACTTCTCTATCCATCCCACATGCGGATCATGTACCTGAGTATTATAAGATTGCTATGAATGCCTTTACTCAATTTTCAGCGTTGGTACCAGACTTTATGGTCCGCCAATTAGTTACCACAAAGTTCATTTACACACAATTATTAGAAACAAGACTAATACCACCCAGGGTTATTAACATATACCCCACCATTGATATGTTTCAGTCGTGGAAATGCATACACTGTGATTTTGTTGACCCGAAGTATAAAGACCTTGCATGGAGAATAATCCATCAAATATTCCAAAAAACAATGTTTTTTACAAAAAACCATATAAAGGGTTTAATGAAAACCTTTATTGCCCTTTTTTAATTTAATTTTTTAAAAACTTTTTTTAACAAGGGAAAAAGCGGCCAAGTTTGGTCTTTATACAACAAAAATTTAAGACCCTTATTAAAAAGGAAAATTTTGTTTAAAAAAGGGTTTCACGTTTCAAGGCTTCGGGTTGGTTATTCCATAGGAAGGTGAAGATTAGTTTGTTTAAACGCTTTTCCACTCTCTCTGGCATTAACATTAAGCTCCCCACATACCATATAGAAGTACACAGGACAGCTTGCAAAATGACACTCCTTCCTTTAAGGGACAATTCCCTTCTGCGATATAATTGTATACACTTTTCAAGTTTGGATATTACTTTTTCCCACGTTTTCTGTGTGGCATCTCTGTCTCCAATATATATTCCATAAAATTTCTGCCCGTCACTGGTCCATTTTAACCCACACGGTTGATCTGTCCGCCCTCTCCAACGTCCGAGCCACATTCCAAAGGTTTTGTCTAGGTTGAGTAAGGCTCCAGACATGTTCCCATACAATTCAATTAATTTTAAAATGTGTTTAACTGATCTGATGTCACTTTTTTTAAAAGAATAAAAATTTTTGGGGGGAATTCCCATCAAGGGCCCATCCTATGGGCAAAGGGCTCCATACATAGAACATATAATAGGGGTGACAGGCTACAACCTTGTCGAACACTACGTTCGACAGGGAATTGTTCAGTAATGAATCCGTTAACTAGGATGCTTGAACGAATATCAGTGTACAATAATTTGACAAGTGATATGAATTGCGACTTAAATCCGAAATTACTAAGCACATTAAATAGGTAGTCGTGTGACACACGGTCAAAAGCTTTCGACTGGTCCATAGAAATTAGCGCAGCCGACATGTTTTTTTTAATTTTAAAGGAATTGGGGAACTAATTTTTCCCCAATTCAATTAAATTTTTCTTAGTCGCATAGTTAGTACCTTGGATAGTATTTTATAGTCTGTATTAAGAAGGGAAATAGGTCGCCAGTTTTTTAAAGTATCTGCATTTGTAGGGTCTTTACAAATCAATGTGATGAGCCCTTGTCTCTGTGAAGGGGGCAACATTCCCTCGTTTAAGCATCTGTTAAGAAAACGTACAAAGGATTTCCCAATATATTTAAAGGCAAATACATAAAACTCTTTAGGAAGGCCATCTGTGCCTGGCGTTTTATAATTAGACATGCTATCGGGAATTTGGGCCTTTTCACCCCCTTTTTACAAAAAAAAAATGTCAGTTTCTGTTGCTTTATAAAGCTCTGTGTAAAAAGATACGCATTCGTCTTTAATACCGTTATTGGTATTAACAGTCGTACCATCGCTTTTTACTAGGTTACGAATACATTTATTTTCTGCTAATTGTTTCTCTCTCTGTAGAAAGAATCTAGTGGGTTTTTCATTAATTTCTAAATACTGTACCTTGGATCGGATCTTGGTGCCTTCCATCGTTTCTTCGAAGAGTTTGTCAATTTCATTATTCGCTATTACAACATCATTAATATCAGCATCTGTGTTATCATGCAATAAAATATCTAATTTCTTACGCGCTTCTCTCTGTTGTTCTTTTTTTATTGGGGGAAAAAAAATCGGAAAAAAAAATTTCCTTTTTTGTTTGAGTTTGGGAAGGGAAAAAGGGGTCTTTTAGGGTTTTTACATTACACTTCCAGAAACCAGGTCCGGGACCCTGACTATCATCTCTGTGTATATTAATTGACAGTTTGACCATACCATGATCAGACACTTTATTAACAACCTGTAAATGAGTCACATTAGATACATCTTTAATAATTAGTTTTGATACATATATACGGTCGAGTCTGATGAAGATAGTACCCAATGAGTTTTTCCATGTAAATTCTTTTTTATTCATATTTAAATGGCGAAATGAATCTACTAGACGAAAATCATTGCATATATTTTGTAAATTATCGCTCCCAAACTCTCCATAACTATCGTTACCACCACTTTTATCCAAATTATTGTTAGTCACACAATTAAAATCCCCACCCAGAATGTTTGCATATTTACCTTTGAGATAATAAGTAAGAGATGAAAGGAATAATTTCCTTTCTTTAGGTATCACCGGCGTATATACATTGGTTATTTTAAAACATTGCTTATTAATTTCAATAAGTAACGACAATATACGACCGTCTGAGTCTCGACATTGTTTTAAAACGTTATACTTTAGCCCATCTCGAAACCATATACATACCCCTCTAGAACGATTACTTCCAAATGACCAAAAACATTTCCCACCCCATTGTTTCTCCCAAGAATTCGCAATAAATTTTGAATAACAGTGCGTTTCTTGTAACAAGCATATATCAACACAGTTAGTTTTTAATAATTCTGACAGGAACTGGCGCTTATGCCAGTCCCCTAGGCCACGACAATTAAAACTACAAATGTTAAGGCTATCTATATTATCCATCAGTACAGTTTTATTTTAACAACATTAACACTTCTTTTTTGCCGGATGACGGGTGGACTTTCTCCGTGGCGATTTCCCTACGGAAGTCCTCCTGATCATAGAGGGGCTTCTCGTGGGAGGGGACTCTCTCATCAGGCGACAAAAGGTATTGTCGTCTGACGAGCGGCGCGGGGAGTCATTACGGGGGTTACCCTTTCGTTTCCGACTGGTGATTTGCTCCCAGTCTCCTTCACCGTCACCTTCGCCGTCGGATACTTCTCTCCACTCCCCGTTGTCCTCCGACATGCTCTCCTCTGATGATTCACAGAGCATGTCCATGGGGAGTGGCGGCGATGAAACGGTGTTGTCCACCGTTTCCATCACTACCTCGCTGTTGGTGGTAGTCGCCTGCGACAGTGATGTGGTCGCGCTAGCTTCGGCCGGGGCCGCCGAAGCTTCAAAGGGAGATGTGGCCGTGCTGGGCTCGGCCGGGGTCGCCGAAGCCGCAGACACGGCCGTGGTGACATCGGCCGGGACCTCCGAAAAAATTCCCCCCAAGGGGGTGGATTCCCCCCTTTTCCCCCGGGCCTTCCCCGGGGCCAACGGGGTTTTTCTTTGGGTTGGGAAGGGGGGCCCACCCTCTCTCCTGCTGAAACTCTGCTTCAGCCTCACCACCTGTTTCCTTTTTTGGGAGCATTAGCTAGCTGACCTTCTGTAAGGTACAGCTTTCAGTCTGTGCCCGTATGTGCCGTGATGGCGACAGTACGGGGTTGAACAATCTCTCCGGTAGTGGCCGGTCTGTCTGCATTTCAAGCAGAGAGGCGCTCGGCCAGCAACCGTTACCAACATTTCAAATTTCTGATTATTTATCGGGTTCGTTACAGTTATTAAGTGGGGGACTGCGTGGCGATCGCCAACCATAGTACCAGGCGGGTGCCTTTTTAGATACATTTTCTAAACCTTTAACGTGGAACATTTCATATTAACAACAAAACATTTTCCCCCCCGCTTCCCAATTTGGGACTGGCCCGGCCCAAAAGGGGGCGCCCAGTGGGGGCCTAAAAGGGGGAAAAACCAACGGGGGCCAAAAACCCCGGATCTCTTTTCTACATGCGATCTTAACACCCATGTAGTGGGTATTTTTTTTAACAGGGGGGTTTTGTGTTACCACACCCCTCCTCTCCGTTCTAGTTTCCCTTTTGGGCGCCCGAGCGGCTCCGGTCGTAGACTTTTGCCACCCCAAAAGGTGGGCCCCCGTTTGATGACATCCGTCCATCCTCCTTCCTTTGTTTTCATTGACCATCGCCGCCAAGGTCCCCCAACTTTAAACAATACTACCTTTGATCTTAAAAAGGGCCAAAACGTGCCGTCATTTTGCGCGGAATTCCCCGGGGATTTTGTGTTTCTTTGGGGTTGTGATCAGCGATGGGGGTCTGGGCAAAAAAGTTTAACCAGGATGCCGTTGGAAACTTTCCCGTGGCAATCGGCGGAAAGGGGTTTTGACGGGGGAATTTTACTACGGGGCACACACATGTTAGTCAATCGCACAAGACCGCCCCAAGCAATCCTTTTTCTATCTTTACAAGTGCCATTCAATTCAGCAAGCAAAAAAAAGGGAATAAACGTAGATAGGAAGATATGCGGCGCCGGCCGGCCTGGCAGCGGACGCTGTGCAGCAGGGAACGCTGTGTGGTAAGTGTGACTCTACTATCCTATCTACGCTATGCTGCCTGTTTTGCATTGCATGTAATTGCATGGCACTTGTCATTGATATTGCAAAGGATTGCTTAAGAGTGCGGTCTTGTGCGATTGACTAACATGTGTGTGTCTGTAGTGAAATTACCCGTCAAAACGCCGTTCCGTCGATTCGCCACGGTTGAAGATGTCCACACTGTGCATCCTTGTGCATGACATTTTTGCTTCACAGACGCCGGCCATCTTTAATGCTGATCACTTAAACCTCATATTCAACAGAAACACTAAACTGCCGTCGCGAATTCGCGCGAAATGACGGCATCGCTTCTCGGCCTTTTGGCTAAGATCAAAGTGTAGTATCTGTTTGAAGTTGGTAAGTATCTTGGCGGCGATGGTCACATGCAAACTAAAGGAAGGAGGATGGACGGATGTCATCAACAGCGCGGTCATCCTGTTCGGTCAGCACGACACGAAAGTCTACGACTACGCAGAGTTCGCTGCGGGCGCCCAGAAGGCACTAGAACAAGGAGAGGTAGGTGGTAAGTGTGTAACACTAGGCCCCCTGTTGAAAAACAATACCCACTACATGGGTGTTGATAGCATCGCATGTAGAGAAGAGCTCATCCGAAGAGGATCCCTGGAAATCAACGGCCGCCGCTTCCGCGTGCGTTCCGTTGACGACACCCGCTTTACGGCGCGCGTCCACTGGGCGCCCCCATTTGTGCCAGCCAGTGCCATTGCCGAAGCGATGGGAGGAAAATGTGTTGTCAACTCAGTTGAATATGAAATGTTCCACGTTAAAGGTTTAGAAAATGTATCTACAGGCATTCGCCTGGTCACTATGGTTGGCGATCGCCACGCAGTCCCCCACTTAATAACTGTAACGAACCCGATAAATAATCAGAAATTTGAAATGTTGGTAACGGTTGCTGGCCGAGCGCCTCTCTGCTTGAAATGCAGACAGACCGGCCACTACCGGAGAGATTGTTCAACCCCGTACTGTCGCCATCACGGCACATACGGGCACAGTACTGAAAGCTGTACCTTACAGAAGGTCAGCTATGCTAATGCTGCCAAAAGGAATACAGGTGGTGAGGCTGAAGCAGAGATTCAGCAGGAGAGAGGGTCGGCCACCACAGAAAAACCGTTGGCGCCGAAGCCGGCGAAAAGAACCCGTCCGCCAACTAGGCCACAACCAGTACAACCAGCCGCGGTAAGTGACACGTCGCGTAATGGCGGCCTAGACAGCGCGATTGGGGAGGCAGCTCCGGCAGTTGTGACCACTGCCACGTCATCACCTGCGACTACGGTGGCCCCGACCGAGTCCAGGGAGGGCGCATCACCCTTGGTGATTTCGGAGGTCCCGGCCGATGTCACCACGGCCGTGTCTGCGGCTTCGGCGACCCCGGCCGAGCCCAGCACGGCCACATCTCCCTTTGAAGCTTCGGCGGCCCCGGCCGAAGCTAGCGCGACCACATCACTGTCGCAGGCGACTACCACCAACAGCGAGGTAGTGATGGAAACGGTGGACAACACCGTTTCATCGCCGCCACTCCCCATGGACATGCTCTGTGAATCATCAGAGGAGAGCATGTCGGAGGACAACGGGGAGTGGAGAGAAGTATCCGACGGCGAAGGTGACGGTGAAGGAGACTGGGAGCAAATCACCAGTCGGAAACGAAAGGGTAACCCCCGTAATGACTCCCCGCGCCGCTCGTCAGACGACAATACCTTTTGTCGCCTGATGAGAGAGTCCCCTCCCACGAGAAGCCCCTCTATGATCAGGAGGACTTCCGTAGGGAAATCGCCACGGAGAAAGTCCACCCGTCATCCGGCAAAAAAGAAGTGTTAATGTTGTTAAAATAAAACTGTACTGATGGATAATATAGATAGCCTTAACATTTGTAGTTTTAATTGTCGTGGCCTAGGGGACTGGCATAAGCGCCAGTTCCTGTCAGAATTATTAAAAACTAACTGTGTTGATATATGCTTGTTACAAGAAACGCACTGTTATTCAAAATTTATTGCGAATTCTTGGGAGAAACAATGGGGTGGGAAATGTTTTTGGTCATTTGGAAGTAATCGTTCTAGAGGGGTATGTATATGGTTTCGAGATGGGCTAAAGTATAACGTTTTAAAACAATGTCGAGACTCAGACGGTCGTATATTGTCGTTACTTATTGAAATTAATAAGCAATGTTTTAAAATAACCAATGTATATACGCCGGTGATACCTAAAGAAAGGAAATTATTCCTTTCATCTCTTACTTATTATCTCAAAGGTAAATATGCAAACATTCTGGGTGGGGATTTTAATTGTGTGACTAACAATAATTTGGATAAAAGTGGTGGTAACGATAGTTATGGAGAGTTTGGGAGCGATAATTTACAAAATATATGCAATGATTTTCGTCTAGTAGATTCATTTCGCCATTTAAATATGAATAAAAAAGAATTTACATGGAAAAACTCATTGGGTACTATCTTCATCAGACTCGACCGTATATATGTATCAAAACTAATTATTAAAGATGTATCTAATGTGACTCATTTACAGGTTGTTAATAAAGTGTCTGATCATGGTATGGTCAAACTGTCAATTAATATACACAGAGATGATAGTCAGGGTACCGGACCTGGTTTCTGGAAGTGTAATGTAAAAACCCTAAAAGACCCCTATTTCCAGATTAACTTCCAAATGCTCTGGGAGAGACTAGATAAAGTCGAAGATCAGGATTCTAAGTGGTGGGAAGATTGTAAACTTCAATTTAAAAGACTTGTTATTTCTCACTCACATAGATTGTCGATTATACATAAAGAACAACAGAGAGAAGCGCGTAAGAAATTAGATATTTTATTGCATGATAACACAGATGCTGATATTAATGATGTTGTAATAGCGAATAATGAAATTGACAAACTCTTCGAAGAAACGATGGAAGGCACCAAGATCCGATCCAAGGTACAGTATTTAGAAATTAATGAAAAACCCACTAGATTCTTTCTACAGAGAGAGAAACAATTAGCAGAAAATAAATGTATTCGTAACCTAGTAAAAAGCGATGGTACGACTGTTAATACCAATAACGGTATTAAAGACGAATGCGTATCTTTTTACACAGAGCTTTATAAAGCAACAGAAACTGACATGTCTTTACAACACTACTTTTTTAATGATATCCCGAAATTGAGCGAGGAAGCTGCCTCCCAATGCGAAGGACTAATTTCCGTAGCAGAATGTGAAAAGGCCATCGATAGCATGTCTAATTATAAAACGCCAGGCACAGATGGCCTTCCTAAAGAGTTTTATGTATTTGCCTTTAAATATATTGGGAAATCCTTTGTACGTTTTCTTAACAGATGCTTAAACGAGGGAATGTTGCCCCCTTCACAGAGACAAGGGCTCATCACATTGATTTGTAAAGACCCTACAAATGCAGATACTTTAAAAAACTGGCGACCTATTTCCCTTCTTAATACAGACTATAAAATACTATCCAAGGTACTAACTATGCGACTAAGCAAAATTATTGATGAAATAGTACATCCTGATCAAACGTGTTCTGTTCCAGGAAGAACGATTCATGACAATGTGCACCTAATTAGAAACCTTGTAGAATATACTAATGATAAAAACATGTCGGCTGCGCTAATTTCTATGGACCAGTCGAAAGCTTTTGACCGTGTGTCACACGACTACCTATTTAATGTGCTTAGTAATTTCGGATTTAAGTCGCAATTCATATCACTTGTCAAATTATTGTACACTGATATTCGTTCAAGCATCCTAGTTAACGGATTCATTACTGAACAATTCCCTGTCGAACGTAGTGTTCGACAAGGTTGTAGCCTGTCACCCCTATTATATGTTCTATGTATGGAGCCCTTTGCCCATAGGATAAGAATGTGCCCTATGATCAAGGGAATTCCACTTCCAGGCGCGACGGAAACAGTTAAAATTTGTCAGTATGCTGATGATACAAATTTATTCATCAGTGACATCAGATCAGTTAAACACATTTTAAAATTAATTGAATTGTATGGGAACATGTCTGGAGCCTTACTCAACCTAGACAAAACCTTTGGAATGTGGCTCGGACGTTGGAGAGGGCGGACAGATCAACCGTGTGGGTTAAAATGGACCAGTGACGGGCAGAAATTTTATGGAATATATATTGGAGACAGAGATGCCACACAGAAAACGTGGGAAAAAGTAATATCCAAACTTGAAAAGTGTATACAATTATATCGCAGAAGGGAATTGTCCCTTAAAGGAAGGAGTGTCATTTTGCAAGCTGTCCTGTGTACTTCTATATGGTATGTGGGGAGCTTAATGTTAATGCCAGAGAGAGTGGAAAAGCGTTTAAACAAACTAATCTTCACCTTCCTATGGAATAACCAACCCGAAGCCTTGAAACGTGAAACCCTTTATAACACATTCCTGAATGGAGGTCTAAATATTGTTGATATAAAGACCAAACTGGCGTCATTTCTTGTTAAACAAGTTTTACAATTAATTAAAGGGCATAAGGCCAAATGGAAATATCTGGCAATATATTGGATAGGGTTACGCCTACGGAACTATGTCACATCCTTTACTTCTCTATCCATCCCACATGCGGATCATGTACCTGAGTATTATAAGATTGCTATGAATGCCTTTACTCAATTTTCAGCGTTGGTACCAGACTTTATGGTCCGCCAATTAGTTACCACAAAGTTCATTTACACACAATTATTAGAAACAAGACTAATACCACCCAGGGTTATTAACATATACCCCACCATTGATATGTTTCAGTCGTGGAAATGCATACACTGTGATTTTGTTGACCCGAAGTATAAAGACCTTGCATGGAGAATAATCCATCAAATATTACCAACACAATGTCTTTTGTACAGGTACCATATCACTGGTAATGCAAAATGCTATCTATGTAAACACGGTGTAGAGACGCTTTCCCATCTTTTCTATGAATGCCCCATACTAACTGGTTTGTGGACCTTTGTTGAGCTAACAATGTCGCAGTTAACTGGTTGCCAAGTTAGCATTTCACTAAAAGCTATAAGATTTAATATCTTCACACTACATACATACAGTTGTTACAATGAGTTACTAATACTACTAATCAACCTCATGAAATACTGTATATGGACGATTCGTAACCTATCTAAACATGAATTCAAGAAAGCGACAACACTGGGCATTAAGTCCCTATTCATTCGAACCATCTCACTACGCATTAAAGCCGATTTTAAAAGATTCGACTTAGACACCTTTGCCAAATATTGGTGCAAGGACAACGCCATCGCATGTGTAGAAGGTAATACTGTAAAGGTCCTACTTAGACTACACCCTCCATAAATGTCTATGTTGTCGAGAGAGGCTGTACGGTCAGAGCGAAGGAGGATCTTACCCCTACTCCCTCAGTCTCACCTCTTCAGCGACATCGCTTAAAATCGTACCCCTAGTGTAATGTGGACACTCACCTTTCCAAAGACACTGTAAAATAATAATTGTATAATATGTATATGGAAAATGTCAGACACATTTTCTCAGATAATTTGTACTCTGTAAATTGTATGGTATGTGGAAATACATAGTTACATAACGATGTTAAACAAGGTAGCATCAGCGTAATTTCCTTAGATGACTGTCATTGCTGTTGATAACGACTGGACGGTCAGAGTTATGGAGGGAATACACCCCGCCACTCCCCCAGTCCGACTCCTCAGCGACGTCATAACAGTAGTGTAACTTCCACAATGTCAATACTGTCGGGAAATGTCTGGTTGGTCGAGTCCGGGGGAACTATACCCCACCACTCCCCAGGCCAAGGGCAAGGCCAACCCGTCAGCAACATTATTATCCGGTTTCGACGCCCTCTCGTACTGTCCCCATTAATTAGATAACATGTATAATCTGGTTTGACCAATATCAAAGCTTTCAGATATACAGGACGGTACGAGTAAAACATAACCTGGACAGCGCAACCCAGACGATTGACCACAACTCGACCAGGCTTCGAGAAACCGCACCGCCGCCTCGCCCGGACAGCGGACCGTCGCAGCGCGCCAACGGCGACGCGGGACCATGGCAACTGCTAGTCGCTCCTCGCCTCGCCGCTTTGAAGTCGAGAAGCGTTCCGAAACTGGCCTAGAAAGCAGACAACCGTTCGCGGGCCTCCGGAAAAGGAGAACGAACATCAGCAACCGGAATCGTCGCGTTGCCACCGGACTCGGAAACACTCTGTGCGGCGCTTCGTTAAGCGCACGGCCACCCTTACGCGGGCCTTCGAGACATGGAAAGGCAACTGAAATCGCCGTGTTGCCACCGGAACATTACTATGACTTTCCTTCAGTCAATTGTGTTTGAACCTTACGTAATTTGGACTTTTAATAATATTGATTACTTCAACTTACATGAACATTATACGAACGATTACAATACGTATACGATGTTTTAAATTGCATTACTGAATAGCCTGTGAAATGTGTACATGTATAAACAAACCAACCAACACTTGATGACAACGCTACCTTACTCCACCCTTACATAACTGATAAATTACACTTATTTCGGACATTTATTACACCGCCTTATGTGAGTGCTAGTGTACCAACACTCCCACTTACATTACTAAACTAAACCTTTGACACAGTCAAATACATCCCTGCCAACCTGTGCAGCGCGTCAACCAATGGCGAAACGGCCACAACAATGTTTCTACCTGAAACGTTAGGGGTAACTACGTAAGTCCCCCCCCTCAGAAAAAGGCCAAGTACAATGCCGACTGGCGCGGCGTTAATTCGCCCGTAAGCAACGTCACACGCCGATCATCGTCATAACCATTGACAGGACCACTGGAGAGGTAAACTCACAAGTCCACCCCCCCTTCACAACAGGTAGGGGATCAATATAGGGTATGCCAAAGGTTTATTTCCAAATTTTCCCTACTAGTGTATATACATACAGTTATCAAAACACACGTCTAACCTTCGGTTTAAGCGAGCGATGACATATAATATCGATTAAGATACGTAGCGCTATATCACATAATGTCGATTAAGATACGTGGCGCTATACATTACACATTTTAACAATTTCCAGGTTATAATATTATTCGTATTATATTTATTGTACATAATGTTTATGCGAATAAATATTGAAAGAAAAAAAAAAGTATCTGTTCTTATCAGCTTAATATCTGATACGTTCCCCACTGGGGAACTTCGATATTAAACTGATTTTTGAACTGGGAGCAGTAGGCTTCTCCGACTTCTCCCGTTGGACCGGATTGCAGTACCTCCGGGTCGGCCCACTCCCAACCGGGAGAATTACTACAACAATTCATTCTTCACTCTCTGATTTCTTGCTTCTCTTCGCGCTTCGCTCGCTTGCCACCTACTTACCCATTCTTCTTTCAAATTTTTCCTTTTGCGGATTTGTAGTCGCTCGCTCGCACTTCATGGAGCAGTTCCTTTGTTTTGCTTTGAGCCATGACAATATAGTTGGATTCGCATTGACGTGACACGTCATCATGTATGGACTGGCCGGCCAGGCAGGCGCTTCAGATGCGGCTGGCGGCCTGAAGTGGTGCTGTGCTGCAGTAACGTTTCGAGTTCGCTCTCTTCCTTCTAGTTGCTCACTGTTTTCATTGATAATTGCATTGCTTGTCATTGATTTGCAAAGGATTGCTTAACAGTTGGTCTTGTGCATTGAAAACTGGTCTGTCGAATTCCGTAAGACGCCGTTCCTCGTGCCAGTTGAAGATTCCAACTGTGCATCCTTTGCTGACATTTTTGTACACCCGGCAACTTTAATCTACACTTAAACCTCAAGTGAAAGAAGCAGAAACTGCCGCCATTCACGGAAATGCGGTATTGCTTCTCGGCCGTTCCTAAATCAAAGTGAGTAATGTTCTCTCAACTTAATATTATACTTCCCCACTGGGGAACTTGCTATACTGTTTTGACTGGGAGAAGTAGCCTTCTCCGTTCTCCCGTTGGACCGGATTGCAGTACCTCCGGGATTGGCTCACTCCCTCTGTGAATCACTACACAATTCATTCCTTCCTTACCATTTCTTGCTTTCTTCCCTTGATGTTGCACCACTTGCCCCTGGTCTTTCAGTTCCTTCGCGGTTTGACGCGCTGCACTTCTTGGATCGTTCTTTGTTTGCTGCACCACACAATACTGCTGATTCGCATTGACGTGACAAGTCATCATGTATGGACTGGCCGGCCAGGCAGGCGCTTCAGATGCGGCTGGCGGCCTGAAGTGGTGCTGTGCTGCAGTAACGTTTCGAGTTGCTCTACTTCCTTCTAGCTTGCTGCCTGTTTTGCATTGCATGTAATTGCATGGCACTTGTCATTGAATTGCAAAGATTGCTTAAGAGTGGTCTTGTGCGATTGACTAACATTGTGCCTTAGTGAATTACCCGTCAAAACGCCGTTCCGTCGATTCGCCAGGTTGAAGATTCCACACTGTGCATCCTTGTGCTGACATTTTTGTTCAAACGCCGGCCATCTTTAATTGATCACTTTAACCTCAATTGAACAGAAACATAAACTGCCGTCGCGATTCGCGCGAAATGACGGCATCGCTTCTCGGCCTTTTGGCTAAGATCAAAGTGTAGTAAGTTCTATCAGCTTAAATCTGATACGTTCCCCACTGGGGAACTTCGATATTAAATGACTTTTGAACTGGGAGCAGTAGGCTTCTCCGACTTCTCCCGTTGGACCGGATTGCAGTACCTCCGGGATCGGCCCACTCCCAACCTGGGAAATCAACTACAACAATTCATTCTTCACTCTCTGATTTCTTGCTTCTCTTCGCGCTTCGCTCGCTTGCCACCTACTTACCCATTCTTCTTTCAAATTTTTCCTTTTGCGGATTTGTAGTCGCTCGCTCGCACTTCATGGAGCAGTTCCTTTGTTTTGCTTTGAGCCATGACAATATACGATTGGATTCGCATTGACGTGACAAAGTCACAATATAGTGACGGACTGGCCGGCCAGGCAGGATCTTCAGATGCGGCCCGGCCGGCCTGGCAGCGGAGCTGTGCGAGTACGCTGTGGTATGTGACTCTCTATCCTTCTACGCTATGCTGCCTGTTTTGCATTGCATTTAAATTTCATGGCCTTGTCAGATATGCAAAGGATCTTAAATGCGGTCTTGTGCGATTGACTAACATTGTGTGTCTGTAGTGAATTCCCGCAAAACGCCGTCGTCGATTCGCCCGGTTGAAGATCACACTGTGCATCTGTGCTGACATTTTTGCTTCACCGCCGGCCATCTTTAACTGATATTAAACTCATATTCAACAGAAACACTAACTGCTCCGAATTCGCGCGAAAGACGGCATCGCTTCCGCCTTTTGGCTAATCAAAGTGAGATCTTCATCACAATATTGATACGTTCCCCACTGGGGAACTTCGATATTAAACTGTTTTTGGAACTAAAGATGCAAGCTTCTCCACTTCTCCCGGGTTTGCCCGGATTGCAGTCCTCCGGGATCGGCCCACTCCCACCGGGAGAAATCACTACAACAATATTCATTCATTCGTTTTCTTGCTTCCTCGCGCTTCGTGCGCCACTACTTACCCATTCTTCTTCATTGTTCCTTTGATCGGTTTGTAGCGCTCGCTCGCATCTTGGAGCGTTTTTGTTTTGCTTGCAGCCATGACAATATACGATTGTTACGCATTGACGTAAGTCACACAATTGTGAGCGACTGGCCCAGGAGCGCTTCAGATGCGGCCCGGCGGCCTGGCAGCGGCGCTGTGAGCAGGGAACGCTGTGTGGTAAGTGTGACTCTACATCCTATTACGCTATCTGCCTGTTTTGCATTGCATGTAATTGTGGCTTCAGATATGCAAGGATCTTAAATGCGGTCTTGTGCGATTGACTAACATTGTGTGTCTGTAGTGAATTCCCGCAAAACGCCGTCGTCGATTCGCCCGGTTGAAGATCACACTGTGCATCTGTGCTGACATTTTTGCTTCACCGCCGGCCATCTTTAACTGATATTAAACTCATATTCAACAGAAACACTAACTGCTCCGAATTCGCGCGAAAGACGGCATCGCTTCCGCCTTTTGGCTAATCAAAGTGAGATCTTCATCACAATATTGATACGTTCCCCACTGGGGAACTTCGATATTAAACTGTTTTTGGAACTAAAGATGCAAGCTTCTCCACTTCTCCCGGGTTTGCCCGGATTGCAGTCCTCCGGGATCGGCCCACTCCCACCGGGAGAAATCACTACAACAATATTCATTCATTCGTTTTCTTGCTTCCTCGCGCTTCGTGCGCCACTACTTACCCATTCTTCTTCATTGTTCCTTTGATCGGTTTGTAGCGCTCGCTCGCATCTTGGAGCGTTTTTGTTTTGCTTGCAGCCATGACAATATACGATTGTTACGCATTGACGTAAGTCACACAATATAGTGACGGATGGCCCAGGAGGCGTCTTGTAGCGGCGGCCACGTGTGTGTCTGTAGTGAAATTACCCGTCAAAACGCCGTTCCGTCGATTCGCCACGGTTGAAGATGTCCACACTGTGCATCCTTGTGCATGACATTTTTGCTTCACAGACGCCGGCCATCTTTAATGCTGATCACTTAAACCTCATATTCAACAGAAACACTAAACTGCCGTCGCGAATTCGCGCGAAATGACGGCATCGCTTCTCGGCCTTTTGGCTAAGATCAAAGTGTAGTATCTGTTCTTATCAGCTTAATATCTGATACGTTCCCCACTGGGGAACTTCGATATTAAACTGATTTTTGGAACTGGGAGAAGATGCAGGAGCTTGCTCCGACTTCTCCACGGGTTGGCCCGGTATTGCAGTACCTCCGGGATCGGCCCACTCCCAACCGGGAGAAATCAACTACAACAATTCATTCTTCACTCTCTGTTTTCTTGGCTTCTCTTCGCGCTTCGCTCGCTTGCCACCTACTTACCCATTCTTCTTTCAATTGTTCCTTTTGATCGGATTTGTAGTCGCTCGCTCGCACTTCTTGGAGTCAGTTCCTTTGTTTTGCTTTGCAGCCATGACAATATACGATTGGATTACGCATTGACGTGACAACGTCACACAATATAGTGACGCGACTGGCCGGCCAGGCAGGCGTCTTCAGTATGCGGCGCCGGCCGGCCTGGCAGCGGACGCTGTGCAGCAGGGAACGCTGTGTGGTAAGTGTGACTCTACTATCCTATCTACGCTATGCTGCCTGTTTTGCATTGCATGTAATTGCATGGCACTTGTCATTGATATTGCAAAGGATTGCTTAAGAGTGCGGTCTTGGCGATTGACTAAATGTGGTGTCTGTAGAAATTACGTAAAGTAGTTCGTCATACTATCCTATGACGATATGCCACCTGTTTTGCATTGCATGTAAT
>JAODUO010002829.1:32500-36042 GCA_025642075.2 Ridgeia piscesae
TGCAATAGCCGACGCATTAGGCACTGAATGCACCGTAGAACATGTAAAATATGAAATGTGTAAAGAAGAAGGATTTGAGAAGGTGGCAACAGGCGTACGCCTGGTAACCCTTGTAGGAGACAGAAAGAAATTGCCTCATTTGGCAAATATTACCAATCCGCTAAACGGGCAATCATACGAGTTGCTAGTCACGGTACCGGGGAGGCCACCACTGTGCCTCAAGTGCAAGCGCACAGGCCACTTTAGAAGGGCCTGTCAGACGCCATTTTGTCGCCATCATAATCAGTATGGGCATACCACAGAGAGCTGCGCTTACAAAAAAGCCACATACGCCAATGTGGCGAGGAGCAACATTCTTTTTCAGAGACGGAGGAGACTGGGACGGGGGGGGAAATAGAAGAGCCAACAGCGGAGCAGCGACAGGGCGTGGCGTCAACACCAGCAGTCGAGCGGCCTACGCCTGCAGCGCGAACGGCGCCGCCAGCCACGCGGCCGGAACCGGCGAAGCGGAACGGGCCGGTTGGTAAGAACAATAACGAAGAGATACGCCCCACCGCATCAGCCCATAATGAAGAGGTACATGAAATGGCATCAGTGCCCAGTGAGATGCTAGAGAAAGCAATCTCGGAGGAGAGCATGAGTGACGGTGACTGGGCCGAGGTACCAGAGTTGGAGGAGTGGACTGTGTGTAATAGAAAAAGGAAAGGAAGTCACTGCAGTGACTCCCCCCGCCAAGGGTCGGACGATAGTTCGCAGTCTAAGGGTGGCGAGGGGAGTCACTCCACCCTTAAAGGTCGCAAATCAATAGTTACACTTAAAGGCAGAATTCAAAAAGTTAAATCACCAAGGAAAACACAGAAAAAGAAACACTAAATATTAAGTTACCCTTACAATAATGTAAACACCTTCCCTGTCATCTTCCCTATAATGAATGGGCCCCCCAAACATATATAATGGCTATATAAGGGAAAATAATAACAGTTCTATGGCCTAGCCATAATAAGGTTTTAATGCCGACCTGTACTGTCATAAACAGTACAGTTAAAACATACATTGCTGGGTTTTGACGCCCCTCCTTACTGCTACTAACAGCAAGGAGAAAACATTATTTTGTATATATCTTTATGGGTTTAGACGCCCCCTGTACTTTTATCAAAAGTAAGGAAAAAAAATAGTTATATGGCCTAGCCATAATAAGGTTTTAATGCCGTCCTGTACTGTTAAAAACAGCACAGGTAAAATATACATCGCTGGGTTTAGACGCCCCTCCATTACTGCAACTAACAACAAGGAGAAAACAGTATTTTGTATATAATTTTTTTGGGTTTAGATGCCCCCCGTACTTTTATCAAAAGTAAGGGAAAATAAAAACAGTTATATGGCCTAGCCATAATAAGGTTTTAATGCCGTCCTTTACTGTCATAAACATTACAGGTAAAACATAAATTGCTGGGTTTTGACGCCCCTCTCTTACTGCTAACAACAGCAAGGAGAAAACATTATTTTGTATATAACATTTTGGGTTTAGACGCCCCCCGTACTTGTATCAAAAGTACGGGAAAACAATAACAGTTCTATGGCCTAGCCATAATAAGGTTTTAATGCCGTCCTGTACTGTCATAAACATTACAGGTAAAACATAAATTACAGGGTTTTGACGCCCCTCTCTTACTGCTAACAACAGCAAGGAGAAAACATTATTTAGTATATATCATTTTGGGTTTAGACGCCCCCCGTATTTTTATCAAAAGTACGGGAAAAACAATAACAGTTATATGGCCTAGCCATAATAAGGTTTTAATGCCGTCCGGTACTGTCAAAAACAGTACAGGTAAAACATACATTGCTGGGTTTTGACGCCCCTCCCTTAATGCCACTAACAGCAAGGAGAAAACATTATTTTGTATACATCATTTTGGGTTCAGACGCCCCCCGTACTTTTATCAAAAGTACGGGAAAACAATAACAGTTTTATGGCCTAGTCATAATACGGTTTTAATGCCGTCCTGTACTGTCACAAACAGTACAAGTAAAACATACTTTGATGGGTTTTGACGCCCCTCCCTTACTGCAACTAACAGCAAGGGGAAAACATAACATGGTTTAAACGCCCTCATGTACCTCTATACAGAGGTACAAGTAAAACACAGTATTGTCTGACTAACAATATACTAATTATTATATGTATATAAAATCTAACCAGAGACCATGATTGATACACACCAATATAAGTTTCTAGATCTCAACAAAGTCAACTCACCATCATCCTGAACAGAAGAAAACATCAGTACGCCACGTGGAACTCCTCCAAAGAAAGATGTCGGACGACTTCTACCACGCCAGCCAAATGACAGCGCTCGCCCGCTGCCAACGGTCCTTCGCCACCAACTATTACGTAACACGTCCCGTAAGATCGTCGCTCGTGACCTACTCAGGCCGACGCCTGCTACAGCGCTGGAACAACAAACGCCGCCCCCCGTCCGCACTCGCCCGTCGTAATGCTGCGCCACATGACGGATCGCAACACCGCCGCATCTGTTGTTCGCCGTGCTGCATTTTGCCAGTCATCAGTTGAACGCGAAATTGCGCACGAGGAGGCGCCCGCAATCAAAAGTCGCTATCGTCACAACGCCCGCCGTGCCCGCTCGACGACCGTAGATCGAAAGCGCGCGCGATAACGGCCGAACGGATTACGTGACGCCGCGCAACAAGCCGCGCAATGCCTCGCCTTTCCCATAAAAGTAGTGGCTCCGTGCGTAAACACCAGAACGGCACAACAAAACCGGCGATCGAGTCCCACTACGGGAAATAAAGAATTTTTGAATAATTATAATTTTGGACCTATACAACGAGACACTATAATTACCTAAGACAATCAGCGCTTTACACTGAAAAAATATATTGTTTATGTTGTTTGTGTATTATTTCTACCTGTTCATGAAAACTACCCACCCCTTAATAAGCGCCACTTTTGATACCACAGTTTAAATAACAATTCTATATTCTACTGAATATCAGCCTGTCATATAAATATGATTTATAAAATATGAAGGCTGATATTCCCACAAAATTATAAGAAACCTTGGACATAGCAAGATATATCCAATAATCCGTGTCATCCCATCAACCACCTCATACCATCGTGTCAGGACCGACTCGGAGAGTGGTCCGGAAGGAACATCTCTGAGCCGGCCCCTGCACTCTGCCACTACAGAGGCCAATAGCCCGCACGCTACCATACATCAAAAGTTGTCATCCTCATCCGTCTAAACTATAGGACCTATAGGGCTATAAATACCCGCAAGTCCGACCCACTGTTAACGGAAAACGGATAAAAATATGCTATGAAAAAGGTTTCCTAAATTCACACCCTTATCAAAACAGTTAGAAAACAGGATAGAAATACAATCAAAACACGTAATAATATAATATATGCGTTATACTATGGTAATTAATTACAAACTGTCACCATGCATTACATGTCGGCATTCACTCGGTCACAACTTGTTCCAATGATATTCATGTCACTTTTATTTGTGTAC
>JAODUO010002830.1:2500-13510 GCA_025642075.2 Ridgeia piscesae
GACAGACAGACAAGAACGGGCAGCGGGGCGAACAACAGACAGACGACAGACAGACAACAGACAGACGACAGACAGACAGACAACAGACGAAGACAACAGACAGCAGACAGACAGACAGACAACAGACAGAAAACGACGACAGACGACAGACAGCAGACGGAAAAAGGAAAGGACAGACGACGACAACCCCAAAAGACAGACGAAACAGACGAACAACGAAAAGACAGACAGCAACGAAAAGACGACAGACAAAAAAGCAGACAACAGAAAAGAAACAGACGAAACGAGAACAGACCAGACAACAACGGCAGACAGACAGACAGACAGACAACAGACAGACAGACAGACAGACAGACGAAGAAAAAACGAACAGACGACAACGACAGACGAACGAACAGACAACGACCGAAAAGACGAACAGCAGACAACAACGACAACAACGACGAACAGAGACAGACAACGGGCAGCAGCAGCGAACCAGACGCAGACAGCGCGACAACGACAGACAGACAGACAGCGACAGCGAAAAGCAGACAGCAGACAGACAACAGACAGCAGAAAAAAGACAAAAACAGACGAAGACGAAGACGACAGACAAGACGGCAGACGACGAAGACGACAGACGAAAAGACAACGAACGAACAGACAGCAGCAGACGGAACGCAGACAACAACGAACGACATCAACGCTCAACAACGGGGAACGGGCAACAACAGAAACAACAACAGACAGACAGCAACCAGACGGGCCCCGGGGCAACAGACAGACAGACGAACAGGCCAACGCAGCAGCGACGGCGGGCGGAAAACGTCGTCGTCCGGGGCCTCCTTTTTCGTCCCTCCCCTTTTGTTTCCCTTCCCTCGGTCGTGGCGGTCTCATCCTCCGGCGACGACAGACGACAGACAGACAACGACAGACGACAGACGACAGACAGACAGACAACAGAAGACAGACAACAGACAACAGACAGACGACGGGCAGACGGGCAGACAGACAGACAGACAGAAACAGACAGACGAACAGACAGACAGACAGACAGACGAACAGACAGACAGACAAGAAAAGACAGACAGACAGACGACAGACAGACGACAGAAGACGACAGACGACAGACGACAGACAGCAGACGGGCAGACAGACAGAAGAAACGACAGACAGACGACAACGACAGACAGACAGACAACAGACGACGACGGACGACGACGAACAGACAGACAGACAACAGACAGACGACGACGACAGACAACGAACAAAACGAAGAACAACAACAACAACAACAACACGGGCGCGGCGACGACGACGAAACGACGACAGACGACAGACGAAAAGACGGACACGAGGGCACAAGGGGGAAAGGGCAAAGAAGACGGGCGACAGACAGACGACGACGAAAGAAAAACAAAAGACGAGACGGGCGGACGGGCGACGAGGACGACGACAGACAGACAAAGGACGACAACGACGACGGAGAAGACGCGAACAGCGGACGGCGCAGCGACGGGCACAGCAAAGGGGCGAAAAACGACAACGAACGCGACGGGAACGGGCGGGCGGAGGGCGGGCGGCGGCGGACAGACGGGCAGACGGGCGGGCGGGCGCGGCGGCGGGGGGGCGGCGGCGGCGGCGGCGGCGGTAGACAGGGACAACAGACAGCGGACGGCGACCGGGCGCGGGCGGCGGACGGCGGGCGGGCGGGCGGGCGGACGGGCGGGCGACGACGGACGGAAGACGACGAAAAGCGGCAACGACGGAAGACGGAAACGCGGGCAGCGCGGGCAGACGGACGGAGGGACGGACGGACGGACGGACGGACGTGGTACAGGTAGAACCTCGTCTCTACCTGTAACACCCGGTACTTGTCTCGTACTGTCTCATATCATGACGTCGTAAGAGCCGAGAAGGGTTAATTCGGATTTTCCACTGCTAGTCGGACATGTTTGACGTGGAATTAAGGGGAAGCGGGGTCTTTTGACGAGTGTTTGCTACTTAGGCATTTGACCTCTCTTCGGTGTATCCGCAAACATTCGAATTGCATCATTTGACGTGTTTATAAAATTAATACGAGTGTAACAACCTCTTTGCAAACAGTTCCCCTCGTTTCCGACGCGGATGACAATAAACGATATCGGTTATGTTATAAAACATGTTAGCTAATTAATTGGAACGCAAGGGCCGTAGTTTTCAACAGTAAAATCACAGCTATTAAATAGGATCTGGGGCATACGCCCGGTGGAACCAAGTGCACGCATATCTCGTTAAATAATGGACGTCTCATCGTTTAGTTCCGCATCTGTTTGAAGGTTCTATCCCATCCGTGTGATGAAATGTGTTAGCTCTGGTAGTACACGTGTAACATAATGCAAACTCTCGGGGATTTCGTCACATTTTCAGACTCATTAAGATCTACTAAAGTTTCAATTGTTGGATTTCTCCTTTGGATTACCATTATTTGTATGATAACGTAAATGGAGACAAGAGCTGTACATGGACCCGGTTTAGGAAGATGGCCTAATTTTAAAAATGTAAGTATAATACAACATCTCCCCGCCGCTTGGTGGCTACCTGTATCAAATGTAATATAGAGTGATCTATGCAAATGGCTGTGTATTTATGTAGTGAAGTATGTCTTGTGAATTTTAAAGATGAGGTTAACTGACATACTCAAGCAGGGTGCACGATAGTTCTGGCTAGCTGGTAGTCCGTCGTTATGGACACTTAGTCCTGAATATGACTTTACTTTGTAAAAGTGTCAGAGGGACTGCTTTACTAGTCCGAGCTCTAAAACTACTCGTCCCGGACAATCGGACCGGCCATATTTCGCACCCTGCACAAGACGCAATTGCAAACCAAACTATTGAACAACGGCGTAACTTTGAAGTTATTCTGGGCGATTTGGAATATAATTATGACCAAAATTTTGATCAACATATATCGTTTATGCAGTAGAAATCTGATGCAGTATGTCCATTCAAGCCAGTCTGGCTTGGTTAGGACCGCAGCCGAAAATAGCCCGGAGTATAAGCCGCGGAGGCAGTGAAACGTGTCAGTGACTGGGCGAACGCTTCGGCGACGGTACCGTGCTTGCGCCAAGTGGATGTGGGGTTTTCCGGCTGGAACAGCGGCGTTGACAGCATCGTCGCCGTGATTTCATGATATCGTAAGGTTTGGTCACCTTCGCGGTAATCGCTAACCGACCCAGGCACTTATCTAGATTTCGGACCTCAATGTTGCTGGTATAAAATATATATTTGCCTACATTGGACACATGACCTAACTCTAATCCCCACCTTAATCAGACAGCATTCCTAGGTATATTTATGTTTGATAGACCCAACATTTTGAGACCCAAATAGCGCTCCCGTACGTAACAGCCGCAAGCGAGCAGCCATCAGTTGCACATGAGCCACACAGAGTTCGGTCGACAGCACCGTTTCTCAACTCAAACGTCCGTTTAGACGCGATGTTTAGAAGACATAAGATGTTGAATGATTGAATTAACAAAACAAAGTGTCAAATGTTGCCCAAGATACAATTATAGTAGCAATATTCAGGTGAGTCAGAGTTCTACAGCAGAGCCCCAATCCAACATAATCACGTCTTGGTTCGCACGTAAGATCTGAATAAGTTCCATGTGATATATTTAACTGGAAGGTATTGATAGGACAGAACACTGAATGTTTGTGCCATTTGTGTGAGGTTATAAATCACAAGTGGACCATTATTTAATACAACAAACAGCCACCTTTCTAGAGCAATGCATGTAAATAAGAGTTCTGTGATTTACGTCGTAAAAGGTTTACAAAGAACAACCAGAAGAGTATATCCTACATTAATTCTATTTTTGTCAGTAATTTGCCAATAATAGCAAACAATCGTAGGAAAAGTGGATATAGGTTCATATTATTTCATTTGCCGTGCATATTGAGAATACATTTACACCACAGGTCAAAGACATCAACGATTTGCTAAAACAAATGATAGTATAAATATATATATATATATATATATATATATATATATATATATATATATATATATAAATCAATAAATAAAACTGAATAAATCACATTGTGTGTATGTATGTGAATGTATGCGTGTGTGTTCAAGAATTTACTGCTATATAGTAATATTTCACTACCTGCAGTTAGAAACATAATTATGTGTGTGTGTGTGTGTGTGTGTGTGTGTGTGTGTGTGTGTGTGTGTGTGTGTGTGCGTGTGCGTGTGCGTGTGCGTGTCGCGTGCGCGTGCGCGTGCGAGTGTACGTGTGCGTGTACGTGTACGTGTACGTGTACGTGTACGTGTACGTGCGTGTACGTGTACGTGTACGTGTACGTGTACGTGTACGTGTACGTGTACGTGTACGTGTACGTGTACGTGTACGTGTACGTGTACGTGTACGTGTACGTGTACGTGTACGTGTACGTGTACGTGACGTGTACGTGTACGTGTACGTGTACGTGTACGTGTACGTGTACGTGTACGTGTACGTGTACGTGTACGTGTACGTGTACGTGTACGTGTACGTGTACGTGTACGTGTACTGTATATGTACATGTACATATGTATATGTATATGTAATGTATATGTATATGTATATGTATATGTATATGTATATGTATATGTATATGTATATGTATATGTATATGTATATGTATATGTATATGTATATGTATATGTATATGTATATGTATATGTATATGTATATATGTATATGTATATATATATATATATATATATATATATATATAAGCGCGTGTGTGTGGCGTGTATGGTGTGTATGGTATGTATGGTGTGTATGGTGTGTGGCGGGTGTGTATGTGTGTGGCGTGCGTGTGTATGTTGTGTGTGTGGCATGCATCTGTGTATGTGTGTGGCGTGTGTTGTATGTATATATGTATGTTTGTGTATATGTGGGTGTGGGTGTGTGGCGTACGTGTCCGTGCGTAGTGTGTATGGTGTGTGTCGTGTGTTTGTTATACAAGAATGCGTCACTCGTATTTCAACAACCTAATACCGGGTCGCCGACGTAGAGACAACCTCTTAAGATATGGCGAACTCGTTTCTCTTGAAATAATTCACTCTTACACACCACACATCCTGCTGTTAATCAGATTGTTTTGTTAAATTCGTTCCGTGTCCGCCGCGAGGGAAAGTAGACCACAGTCTCGAGAGAGTTCGACTCAAAATCAGTGAACCGTGACGAAAACAAATAGCCGAGCCAATGCAGGCCGCTCGCCGTTTGAGCGTGCTGGCGCCGGTCACCGCAATTTCAAACACAAGCGTCCTCGTTTTATGTTGCGGCTGACGCATCTGACTGTGCTGTCACCTGTATGGTTAGTTAAGGAAGTTAGCGCAAGGAAAGTCACGTGGTGACTTCAGCTGTCCCGTTGGAATACGTTGGATCAAAGAAGGCAACTGGGAGTTGTCGTTAGTTTGTTGCTCCTGTTTCAGTAATCGCCGATTTCTCCCGGGTTTGTCGCCAGTGAGTGGCACAGTTATTCGGTACAGGTGCTCCCGATGTGTGTCACGCTTGAGTGGTCACCAATAACCCCGATGAACTTCCTGTTGCCAGCTATCGGCAAACGAACGTGCTGATTAGATTTGGGGACCGTTTCATGAAGATATTTACTACGTTGTTTTATACCAGGCGATCCTATTCAATTCATATACTGATATTAGAAATTCGTGGTTTCTTTATTGTGACATAGTTTTCGAGGTACACATAATTATGTTATATTTCTAGAAATGTTGTTCGACGTCTCACGTGCAGTACAACACATTTCAAGAGAGTGACAGTTTATTGTGTTACACACATATATAATGTAGTACATATAAGTACATGTAAATTATTACTAAAAATTATTTTCTTTCTTAATCAGTACTAAAAATGCCTAATCTAATTTTAATAATCAGTGTGGTCGCTAGCTTATATATACATACAAATACATTTACCCACATAATGAATCGTATCAACCAGCACCAAGTGGACAAGAGCGACACCTTTTCAGGAAGTGCCCGAATCATTTGCACGCTGTTGGATAACACATCAACATTGACATCCACCACTAGTTGCTTTTCATTCCGTGATTTCTATTAAGCATGTTTTTATGCAAACAAAACCACATACAATTCCGTTCTTCCAAACATTTGATATCCTTCATCAACATGATATCGCTGTTCTCAGAATGCACGAAAACAGCACACTTTGGTTGATTAGAACAAGCACACGCAAGCTCAACAATACAAATCGTGGCTACACACACTTAATATATATATATATATATATATAATATATTATATATATATATATATATATTTTAAAAGGACCTGGGTACGACACACGTGCTCCCGTGTTGAACCACGGGCACATTTGTTCATTCTACAAAGTATAAGTTCACTCAACTGAATCATTGATTAAATGTATGTGTAATGTTCGCGTATAAATTGCAACATGGCTGGAGGCTTCCCTGAGAAGTCGCGATGGTATTCGACTGAACAGGTCGGCCACGGAATAAGTTGTAAACCGCGTTGACCAATCCTGATGATTTTATATTGCGCCGAACTGAACTTTTTACTTTCATATATTCACATGTACAAATGTTCATATTTACAATGCATATTCCCTTAATATCAACAACAATTGATGCATTTAACCTGAAAAATCGAACCGTACTTCCTACATATAACAGCCAACCATTCACGAGAATATACAACGGACAACTCCTCGGGTTTGTCCTTGCTCAAAGAAATACATACAAATCCGTACGCAAAGTTCAATTACGGCTAGATCAAATGATCCTCACCAAAACATGTGCAACAACCTAAATTGATATGCAATGTATTAATAGATAAACTAAATAATAACTGAATAACAAAACACATCAATATGTTAATAAGTAAAGAAGATAGTAAATACTAATTTGAAGAAAAACTAAATTATTACGGATAAAATAATTCCTGTTACATATACACTAGAATCCGTCGACATGTTACACACTACAAGCCTTCGACATGTTACACACTACAAGTAGTCGACATGTTACACACTACAAGTAGTCGACATGATACACACTACAAGTAGTCGACATGTTACACACAACAAGTAATCGACATGTTACACACTACAAGTAGTCGACATGTTACACACTACAAGTAATCGACATGTTACACACTACAAGTAGTCGACATGTTACTTACTATAAGTAGTTGACATATTACACACTACAAGTAATCGACATGTTACACACTACAAGTAGTCCACATGTTACATACAACAAGTAGTCGAAATGTTACCCACTGTAAGTAGTCGAAATGTTACATACTATAAGTAGTCGACATGTTAGACACTACAAATAGTCGACATGTTGCACACTAAAAGTGGTCGAAATGTTACACACTACAATTAGTCGACATATTCCAAACTACAAGCAGTCAACATGTTACACCCTACAAATAGTCGACCTATTACATGCTACAAGTAGTCGACATGTTACACATAACAAGCTGTCGAAATGTTACACTCTAAAAGTGGTCGAAATGTTACACACTACAATTAGTCGACATATTACAAACTACATGCAGTCAAAATGTTACACCCTACATATAATGTGTGTGTTTAAATGGTACTTAAACAATTCAAGTGAGTCTACATGACACACACAGTCCGACATATCCGGTAGCTGTGGAAATGTCTGCAGCAGCAACATTTCGAAGCGGTCGACCGTGTACTGATGTTGTATATTAGATGGCACTTGTGGAAATGTCGGCCTTACTGTTGGTGGTTATCCGTGGCGCTGCGGTTGCCGTGGACAAACATATGCAGCAGTGACAGGTGTAACAGTCGACTACTGGGTATGTCAAGGCGTCTGTTGTCTTTCTTTCTGTTGTAGTAGGTGTCGCTGTAGTTAATATCATAGTAGTTACCGTAGTGATTGATGGAAACTCTATTGTTTTCGAGAGACCGATATTGTCTTCACATCGAATTCCTAGTTTTAGTAGCGGTAAACATCGATATTCTCCACATCCAGATCGTTGTCCTTGAAGAAGGTAGTTTTGTTTGCTGCCTTGTTGAGTTCGTTCTGCATAATACGTCCAAGGTTATCCCAGTCGACGGATTCGCCTTTAGCTTTCGCTTTCTCTTTCATCATCGCAGTATTGAAAGACAGTACACCGTCTATGGATACGTAGGGGTCTGGCGAGCTGTACGAGTCGTACGACCTGGAAATAGTTTAAAATCAGTCAGACTATTGCATGTTCATCTCTAGTGGAAAATTAATGTGTTGCTGCTACAAATAAACGTGATTACAGTACACAGTCTATACGCCGCTCATGGCGATGTTGGTGATATGTGTGTTTATGTGTTTGTTTGTGTGTGCGTTGTTTTTTGTATGTTTGTGTGTATATGCATATGTGTAAATGGATGTGCGTGTTTTTATTGTGTATATATATATATATATATATATATATATATATATATGTGTGTGTAAATATATGTGTGTGCGTGTGTATGTGTGTGTGGGTAAAGGTGTGTGTGTAAATATATGTGTGTGTGTGCGTGCGTGTGTGTTTGTGTGTGTGTGTGTGTGTGTGTGTGTGTGTGTGTGTGTGTGTGTGTGTGTGTGTGTGTGTGTGTGTGTGTGTGTGTGTGTGTGTGTGTGTGTGTGTGTGTGTAAATATGTGTATGTGTTTTGTTCGCTCGTGTGCATGTGTAAGTATGTTTATATGTATGTGTGTATGTGTGCGAGTGAGTTGATGGCGGTGGTGTTACTTCCGACACTATTCTGATGACGGAGGAGGTTGCAATGTTGGTGATGAAGATGGTCGATGGTGATGATAGTGGCGGTGGTGATGATGGCGGTGGGCGCAGAAGAGATGGTTGTGTTGGTGACGATTGTCACTGTGATAGCAGTGTTGGTGATCTTGGTGACGGGATTAGTATTGCTACGTGTCGTTTAGTCAGTTGGTGTACGTACCAGCTTCACATTGCTACCTGTCGTTGGGTCATTTGGTGTACTTACCCAAAATCATTAACTTCACATCCGTTCATAGTGTCGCTAAACGTCTCCTTCATCTGCATAACATATATGTTGCTATTAGTTATTCTAAAACGTCAAAAACGTTTACTGAATATATGCAGTAGCATATTTTACTGTAGTGATTTTACCGCAGCTGTTAATATTATTATAATATACAGTAAACTATGCCTACCACATTAATATTTGTTATAGAGTTGTGTAATTTGTTTTTAGAATAACTCAACTATTTATTATTATTATTATTAATATTATTTACACTTTCGTATTTCAGACGTGATTAATTTTATCATGTCCTTTTCGGTTGTGCCATTCCATATATTCGCTATATGGAGTGACATACATTTGAGTAAAATCAATATATATATATATATATATATATATATATATATATATATATATATATAATGAATTAATAACTAAAAACAAGTGACTGGACAAATAACTAAATACATAATTAGGATTATTGTTATAAAATACAATTAATTAATTTTCTTAAATGTACAATATATGTTCAAAAGGATGTTAAAAACATAGCTAAAAGTCCATAAAATAATGTAAAACTAAATGGTTATTAACCGTAGTTAATTTCACGGAATTGTCACTGTTCTCGTTATACAAATAAGTCCCGCAATATAAATATTATATAATCGGCATTTCTCTTTCAGTTGGTTTACGACGTGAATTTGGTCTGTTGTTGAGTATCTGCTTCTGAAGCCAGCTTGCTCTCGTGGCATTTAGTGTATAGCTTAATATATGACTTCGATATGGTATCTCGTGATTTAAATGTTTCTATGGTCGTTGCCTGTTGCTGTCCCATTTTCATATATCTTAGTCCTAGTTCCACCTCCCATGTTGGTATCTCTGGTACTTATTTCGGGTCAGTGTGGATTATGGTACTATGGTCACTGTGGTATAGCTCGATGTAGAATTCCTTTATCCATTCTATGATCCTACCTCGCTCATGGTTTTATCTATCAAGCTTTTCGAGGTGTGTAAATCAGTCGCTCTCTAGGCCTAGAGTCTGAGTTCCTCTGACTTTCTGCAGGCTCTTTGATGCCATGAACGTCTTCTCTCTTGGTTGTATTTCCTGATGCCCTATTTGGCTTTATTTTTGATAATCTTGTATTTTTCTGCGTACTCTATTCGTTTATGATTTTTTCTGAGTATATTATTGTTGATGCATAAGCTTCTGAATCCAACTGTCTTCATTCAGCTGGTAGTGTTTCATATGCACTGACCAAGTTCTGCTACTCTGGGGATGATGCCATATGTGGTCTTTCTATTTCCTGTTTATGAGAAAGCCTACTCCTGCTTGGCCGCTGTTTTTCTAAGACGTGGCTTTTAAGGTAATGAACCATTCCTCCGTCTTCTCACTTCTCCGACCTGATGACAGTCCACACCGTCCTGGTTTCCCTAAATCTATTTGGTTAATTTTTCGTGTTTATAAACAATCAAACAACTGAGCGATCTAGACGAAAGTGGAGGAAGAGAAATTGTCAAAGCTTCGAAATAATAAAGAAATTATTCACACAATAACCCTGTCGAGTGGGTGTAGTTGTTCTTACTACTGAGCCACCGCGCTCCAATCGTACATCTCGTCATCGTCCGACTCACCGCTTCACAGTAGTCTCTCTCTGTGTTTTTATAAGTTGGTGAATCTGTGTAATACAGGTCGTTCTTCCATAACATTCCCTTCAACTGTACGTTCACATTGTATTTGACTGAAAACAAATGTATACATTGATATTATTGAGTAGCGGATTTGTGTACATACACTGAAAACATCATATGCTCCGCTACCCACAACGAAGTATGAACATTGTTTTACATTTATTTTTTATTACACTTTCTGTTTTATTTAATTCCAAAACAAAGCAAACGCTTACATTAAACACTATACATTCAATTTTTGTAACACATTGATTTCAATGACGAATGCTGTATATAACTGTATATATGCTGTATATAACCT
>JAODUO010002831.1:0-2500 GCA_025642075.2 Ridgeia piscesae
TCCCATCAGTCAACGCGACAACACAGGACTCGTACCCCAGTTTTCTAGATTGAGAACTCGAATGCCCAATCGATTCTCCCGTCTCCCGAAATAATACAATACAATGCAGTTTAACTTAAGTATCTTAATCATTACTTGAAGGGAAAATTAAACCTCGTACTACAACGTCCACGTAATGCGGTTTCATCTGCTGACGTGTTGGCAACGTGGCCGCAAGGACAAGATGTAAATCATGTTAAATATCTAAACAAATTGTATAGGACATAATGATTTCACGAATACATGCTCGCGAAATGAGAAGATGACGTATATGAATAAAGCTGGATGTGCAGAAGATGTAGATAATTTGTATGATACATCCAGAGAAGTCATACACGTGTTGTTAATGCTGGGAAACCCAGACAGGGACCTGTTTATGATTTGCATGTAAAAAGCAACGCTAGATTCAAGTATGCTTTGCTGTTCATCAAGAATATTGAAAATAATATATTAGGCTAAGAGGCACTAGCTAAAAACTAGTTGACGTTAATCCTGATCTTTTTGGCATGAATTTAATACTATCGACGCCTGTAGTATGCCACTTCCATCTAGCATCGAAGGTGTATCTGGTGGAAAGAGATAGTAGATCTAAGGCGTAAACATTTTCTGGACTTTTAAGTTGGGTTTAACAATAGTAGTGTAGTTACATGTGATACATCTTACTATGACATTGTAGTCATAGGAGAGGAGATAACTAATGCGATTAAGCAGCTTGGTGTTAATCAAGCTTGTGGGTCAGATGGTATATGTTCAGAACATATACAATATGCAGACAAGGCATTTGACCCTTACTAGCTATGTGTTTCACTAGCATTTTTGGTCATGGATTTCTGCCAGAGTCAATGTTATCAGTTCGATGACGGTTGAAGATGGTAAAATATCCTGTAAAGATAATTACCGTCCTGCTTAGTTGGCTAGTGCGTTTAGCAAAATTATTAATGTAATTATACTAAGTAACATTGAAATATGTTTGTATACTAATCCTAATTAGCTGTCTACGTCAGCGACTGGACTCGTCACAACGGCTCATGTGACCATCTTATCTCCACACTTTATCATTTGTTGTACACGAACGTATTCATTTTCCGTCGCTCTCTTGCGGGTGGGTATCATATGATTTCATTGCCTACTCAGTTTTCTATATAAACTGCTTCCGTACTTACCTTTCTTCTGCAAAGGCCCCAATTCGTGGCTGTTCACGCCAGTCCTCCCCAGAGTTCTTTTCAAGCTTGTCTGTGTTCAACGGATGAATTAAGATCTATATGTGCAACATCTTTGTAAGTTTTTAATTATTACATCAACGAACTTAACCACTAATCGGTCAGCCGTGACGCCAATTGTTGACAACTACCATCAAATACAGGCCATTCTGCAGGTCCACCGTCGTGCATCAGTGAATGTCGTATTGCATGGCCGAACCTGACCAAGCCCTGTACACATACAGTGCCTGTCGTTTATACCAGTTTGGCCAATCGACAGATCCCAGTTCGTCACGCTTGCTTCCTCGTACATGGAACACCATACGTGAACTTGTCATAGTTGTATGACGCCCAACCAAGCGTGGCTGCCGAGGTGGACGTCAAGGTCAACATCAGCAAGCTATCTCCACTGTAATCGGCCATCGACCAACCAGCCCCTATGTGCGAGTGCTACCTTCACAACGACACGACAACCTAATTCCAGTCACACTAACATCTAATCTGCCAGACTACAACAGCGTCATTATGCATCATCAACGCAAGATCTGTTCGCAACAAAAAAACCTGACATTGTAGACCACATCCATGAAAATGACCTAGGCATTATTGCAATTACTGAAACCTGGCTTACTAACAAAGACTCTGACCTCCCTGTAACCAGAGCTTTGACGCCACCCGGATACAATTTAATTCAACATCCCAGATACATCCGTCGCGGTGGTGGAATTGCAATATTACACCACAAGGAATCTGTCAAAGCAACACCTTCAAAAACATTCAGCAACATTCATTCTTTTGAAGCAGCGGGTTTAAAGTTAACTGTATAAATAAAATGTGTGATTCTGTTCGGGGTTTATCGCCCATCACCAAACAGAGAAGAATGGATCGTCGGTTGTCGATTTCTTCAAAGAGTTCGCTGATATTCTGTATATATATATATATATATATATATATATATATATATATATATATATATATATATATATATGCCAGAATTGCCAAGAACTTTGGACATGCTTGATGATTTCAGCACCTATTTCATAGACAAAGTTGATATCATCAGACAAGAATATATATATATATATATATATATATATATATATATATATATATATATATGCCAGAATTTTCCAAGAACTTTGGGACAGACTGATGATTTCAGCACCTATTTCATAGACAAAGTTGATATCATCAGACAAGAATATATATATATATATATATATATATATATATATATATATATATCACATGCACATGTTCGT
>JAODUO010002831.1:10000-19606 GCA_025642075.2 Ridgeia piscesae
ATTTGCATTATACTTTTTTTATTAACGTGGGCCTTCTTGGAAATCCGCGATCAAAAGAATCAACATTTAGATCGAGTTGGAACTACCACATTGCACCTCTCTACGCCAAGTTCGTCAAAACATCAGGAGTAGACCTGCAAACTATAATTAAAAGGGTCTCTGACATTTAATATATTTTATTAATGACATAATATCACTACATCTAATTATTCAAACGTCCGAACTTCACCACAAGTATACAAAATGTGTGTGCGTGCGTGCGTGCGTGCGTGCGTGCGTGCGTGCGTGCGTGCGTGCGTGCACGTGTGTGGTCTTATTGAATATGCTCTGAAAGTGTTTGTTCACTATGATAATAATAATTAAGTAACTCCTACACTACTGCGTCTAAATCCTTAGAAATCAAGCTCAGATGCGAATCAATACAAAAGGGTTAATCGATTTCAGAGTCAGTAAACAATTCCAGTTGTCATCTGATTGATTGATACGCCAGGGAGCTTTGGCGGATAGGCAAGGTTGTATTGAATTGAAGGGAACTGAATTGACATTTATTTTGCATATAAATACAACGAACATGGAACATGTGTTAATAATGAATGCCAGTAAAAACTAAACTAGGTGAAGCAACTGGACGCCCTTTGAAATTACGTAATAATATCTACCTCTAATAACACATGATGTAATAATTGATTCATATATATATATATATATATATATATATATATATATATATATATATATATGTATGTATGTATGTGTGTGTGCGTGCGTGTGCGTTGTGCGTGTATGCGTGTGTGCGCGTCTGCGCGTGTGCGCATGTGCGCGTGTGCGCGTGTGCGCGTGTGCGCGTGTGTGCGTGTGTGCGTGTGTGCGTGTGTTCGTGTGAAAGTCGTTGTTTTTTGGACATTGTTTTTCTGTTTTTCTATACAATTTTCACATGATTGTGTATCTGATTTTGAGTGTTTTGAAATATGCATTTAGTTTTGCCTATGATAAGTGGAAGTTTGTTGGCACTTATCCAATGAGAATTTTTTGTGAGTTCAAAATTAGCACTAATTGTGAGACTTCTGAGGTCTTTGTTTTTAAAGAGTCTTTAAGTGACGGTGGTGTTTAGCAGGATTGTTCAACTGATTTAACACTTGAAGGAAGCATAAATATTGCTTCTACCTTATTATCTTGGTCTAGTTTTTGTGCGGTTGAGTTCTAGGTCGAGCCTTTGTATAAATAATGATATGGTTATTCTGGTTATAACCAGAATGATTTTGGGTTTTCATATATATTCTTGTCAGTTACGTTGTTACATTATCGTTGTGTACTGAGCGGATACATCTGGTGACATAGTTACGATGTTTGCAAAAGGTTTTCCAATCTGACGACTAAAGTTGTTTATATGATGGGCTTGGGAGAATAATTCAATGTATCACGATTTCTCATGTTACGCTTGATTTCAGCTGCTGCTGGGTACCCTACGAATTAAAAGTTTTAAAATCTAAAAATGTTGTGTGTGCCATTACTCTCTATATGTCGATTAATTCCCATGGATCATACAGATTTCCAAGTACACAAATGATGGATCTGTAAAATTCCTAGGAATACATAACAGATAAACATTTAACATGGAAAGAACACATTAACATAATCAGCTCAGAAATATATCGAGCCATTATAGTGTAGACTGGGATGTACTTTCCGTAGGAATCGGATGCCCAAAGTGAGATGTTTGTTGATTTGAGTTCATTTGGGTATGACCTAAACACCTATGAGGCCCAAAATCCAAGAGGTTCCGCCATCACTCATGGAAAATATGGAAAATGGCATATCTCTGGAACTATTTGGCCAACTTTAATCATATTAGACTCTACTGTAGGGTTTTCAACCATGCCTGATAATCTGGAATATGTTTCAGGTCGATAGTAGGTCAAAGTCATGGAAGAAGGTCATGGTACAGGTCATGTTTGACTGGTATCAAGTCGATAGTAGGTCAAAGTCATGCAAGAAGGTCATGGTACAGGTCATTTATGACTGGTATCAAGTCGATTGGAGGTCAAAGTCATACAGTAAGGTCAAAACAAAGGTCAACATATTATGAACATTCAATAAAATAAAATTATAACAATTAGGCTATGTTACAATTTTTTATTACAGCATAAAAACTAATATACACACTCACACACATTGACACATGCATATATATATATATATATATATATATATATATATATATATATATATATATATATATATATATATATATATATATATATATATATATATATATACATATATATATACATATACATATACATATACATATACATATACATATATATATATATATATATATATATATATATATATATATATATATATACAGAAGTTCAGGTAGGTCAAAATCTTAATACAAATAAACAAATAGACCTAATTACCAATAGTGAACTGCACTGCATTTCAGGCAACCTATTTAATGTTTTCCTGAAACACCTACAGGGAGATACACAGACAACACATTGAATAATATTAAATTTGGGCGAATTTAACATACATATACAACACATCTATCATGGAACATGCCATGTTGAACACTTAGTGAATGAAATCAGTGGTACACAATCTTCTGATAGTGTCATCTTTGTTCATCGTCCTGCAACAGTAATACATCATCTTCATTTGCAATCATCCTGTAGTCAGGAAGGTTGCTGCAATCAGAAGTATGGCATTTGCAGAGAGCAGTGCAGGGGAGGTTGTTCTTCTTGCGTGAACAGTGACCCTTGCAAGATGTCTTGCAACCACATTTGATCAGTTCCAAGACGGCAACTGGTGCTGGCTTGTAAAGACACCGGACTGGGACATACTCGTCCCCGGCAAGCATCCATCCATCTTCCTCTAGGGGCAGCATCCATGGGTGTGGTGGTGTATAGTTTTTCTCCCTCGTAGCCACGACGTTGGTGCGTAAGATATGGGGCATCAGTGTTGCTCTGGTCGGAGGAAGCTTCTTGCCCTCCAGATTACTGGACTTAACCAGTTCCCAATATGATATGGTAGTTGCACCCCAGAGCTGTATACTAAGCAAACAAGCTGCTCGATGGGGCGTACTTCTTCGGACAGCTCACCGTCCACCAGCTCATGGTTTGTGAGCACCCCTTCGCCAAGGAGTTGGAAGGCAGAGACGATGGAATCATCATTGGGCAAGGATAGGTACGAGGTGATCCAACTCTTCTTTGAGATGCCAACAAATTTCCCTCCTCAATCTGCACCTGTGAAGTTATGGAAACCAATCAGACCTTGACACTTCTTTCGCCCAATAACACTAACACGCTCACTAATGTTGATCGATCGATACTTATCGCCTTTTCCAGTGAGGAAATTGAGCTTGGTAAATGCACCAAGTCGTCCATGAGACACAAGGTCCACCAGCAACATCAGTTCGCCAATGTCAGGCGACCACACATCTATGTCTCTCAGAGTGGAGTCACCGATGGCATCAATTACATGCAAAGGAATCATGGTGTCTGCCTCCTCATGATTGTGAGTGGTCATCGACTTAGCCAAAGAGTGGGGTTGATTGATCTGATCTGTGGTACCTTTCATGACCACCACCTTTTCTTCGATCCTTTGTATTCCTCCAGTATGATATTACCAAGAATGTTGGAGGGGAGCGCCTTTGTCTTTGAGGCTTTGGGGGTAATCTTAGCAGTGTCCATCTCGTCATGGATCGCAAACTCCATTTCTTTTCCCTGTGCTCGCTTGGCCCTCGTCTTCAGTTTCAGTGATTGAGCGATGTCATAGCGTTCAAATCTGATGCGCCCCTCGTCGTACGGTTTCACCATCCTTGTAATTCTCTTGGCAAATGCATCCTTGAAATTGATGATCTTCTTCATGCCTGGACATTTTTCATACATTGAAATACAGCTAAACTGTCAATGATGATAAACGGGTCATGAGGTTGAACTGAGCCATCGCTGAGAACGTTGAGGAGGCCATCGTGTGTATCATTTTGTGCTGGTGCCTGGACTGATGTTTGTGTACGTAGTGCCTGGATGATTGCCTCGGTTGGTGTCTGTATCTCAGTACGAATGGGATTTGCATCCTCAACAGCATGTGTGATGGATGCTTTGTCTGTTGGAGTGAGGAGTGATCCATCTCAATGGTTGCAGGCAGGAGAGAAACTAGCTGTGGGCGTGGCTGTTGGATCACAAGGAAGCGGGCAAGGATCGCGAGCTTGATTACATTGTCTCCTCCACTCACCGGTGTCTTCGCCATCCAGGTGCTGAAGGTTTTGAGCTTTATCGTCTACATTGTGCTCCACACAGACATTGGTGCATCAGTCCAAGACGTTCCTTAACAAACATTTGATAGCCGTCCAGCCCCTTCTCTTCCCGGGGGAGTACGTCCTCCTTCGCAGCTTCCGGTATCAGTACTGATGACACGATGCTCTTCAGTGGTGTGCCCACGATGAAGGAGTTACCTTCGCAGTGGAGCTGGGTGGAATCCCTCAGCTTCAGTGCATTTCTCGTTGAGGGTAGGGCGATGTCTCCAGACAGTTGATAATGCTGACCTGAAGAATGGGAGGCAGTTGAGAAGCGTGTGAATCCAATCATTGACAATAGAGGTGATGTGTGGCAGTGTGATGATAAGATGATCAAGTGAGACCTCATCTTGTGTAATGCCCACAAGATGACAAACCCCTTTCAACTCTTTGATCTTCTGTAAACAGTGCAGTGAAGGGCGAGTTAGACTTTTTCACACCGACGTTTCCCTCCTTCATTGCCTTCCATGTTATCGGGTCATCATTCTCAAGCTGGTTCATTTGGGCAAGGTGGACAGACATCAGAGAGAGATGTTATTCAACTCCTCTCTTGAATGCCTTCCTTGTATATATCCCGCGAAGGGCAGCTGGGGAGTAAATGCCGGTCTCAACAGCAAATGTATCTAGTCCATGCACTTCCCTCGAGATACTTGTCCAGTCCGTGCAAGGCAGCAAAGCAAAGATGTAACTCCCCTGCTCTGAGAACCCAGCGATTGCTCCCTACTGACTGCTGGATCTTGAGAGCCCGTTCATACAAGTCTAGGTCGAGTGTGATGTTCTGGACCGACCACAACAGCCGAGATCTCTTGAGTGAGGGTGAGGATGCTGTACAATGTTGCGTAGTATGTTGGGGAGGTCGTGACGAGCGGTGCTACCACTTCGCTGTTGGTATGATTTACACGTTGTCCGGACTGCTGGAGCGATTTTGTAGCAGCCCATGTGGGCATCACATAAGTTTTCTTCTGTTGCAATATATTATAGAGTGCAACGTATCTTACCACATAAATCACTCAAATCACTATAGTACACTTTAATGCATGTCACTGAAATACAAAGAAGTTAGAAAGTTTACAAAAACGTTCCTTACGAATAATTAATAATAAAAGATATAGTAGTCATACTGATCCTTTATTTATAATCTCAACAAAATAATTTATTGATTATAATATATGCATTTTAAAGATAATTATTGTCAATTATGTTACCTACGTAATCGCATGCTTCATTATTTATGTATGACTTTAAACATGATTTATTATCTAAGTCGTTTAGAAATAGCATTATAAAAGAATGCATGTTGCTACAATTATAAATGAATAACCAAGCATCTTGTTCAAGAACTAAATTGTCTTTGAAGTTACCTAATCATAACTTTATAAAGAATATGGAACAAAATAGAAAAACAAATAAGAAACGGGAATTACAGATCGAAGCTTAAACAAAATGTTACGTGTGTTCTACTTACCAACGCCAAGTGATATGTTAAAACCCTATATCTCAAGAATGCAGTTGCTGCATACCAGAGTGTTTCATTTCATTCTTATAAGTAGCCCAAGTCAAGTCAAATCATCGATGCCTTTTCTATGTCTTACATATTCATCAAACTTCTCACTTCGTTGTCATATATCACCAACAACAGTAACAAGCGGCATGATTATTCTATATTCATTTTTAATAGTACATTTTAAATATATATATATATATATATATATATATATATATATATATATATATATATATATATATATAGTTCTGCTCACAGCAGTCTACAGCTGGAATGTTGGTACGACGATGCCATGGAATGGTTTCCCATTGACTATCGCCAAACTACACTGTAATTTTTACGATTGCTAATAATATAATACACTACATTGGCCTAGTCAATGCATAATCGCAACAAAGTACTAAAGTACTCATTTAGGTTTTCTGCCATTAAGAATCCCTCTGTTATTATGTTTCCATCACTACCTTCTAGAGGACCGACCTTATCCTGAACTTTCTGTTTACTTCGAACATACGCATAAAAACTCTTGCTGTCATGTTTTATATTAAAAGCTATCTTTTGTTCGTAGCTTCTCTTTCAATTTCTAGTGCTTCTTTATAAATGCTATAGTCTTCTTCACTTCCGGTATGTCTATATGTCTTCCACATAATTTGCTTGTACTTGATTTTTTGGATGGATTCTTTAATATATAAAATAACTCCGCCTCCCCTTCTTCCTAATCTATCTTTCCTAAACATTACATACCCTCTCATTCCTAATTCGGCATCTGATATATCGGGTGTGGCCCAAGATTCAATAATACCTATTATGTGAGGGTCAATATCTTCTACCATAATGTTTAGTTCATTTCTTTTGTTTACTATGCTCCTTGCATTTAAACAAACACATTTATAACCAAATTCCGTAGGGCTTTCAAGGCTGTTCTTTGCTGATGTCTTTTTGTTATCTTTATCGATGCCTCTAGTATTTGGCTTCTCTGTGTATCCCCCCTGCGAAACTAGTTTAAAAAGTTGCAACCTGTTCCATTGTCCATCGATCGAAGAAGGTTCTCGGAGAACACTGCTGCGCCCTTTCCGCTTAGATGGAGGCCATCTCTCATATACATGTCTTCTTTCCCAACAAAATATCCCCACAAATCTACAAATCCAACTCCTTCTTCACACATCTGCTCTAATAGTGCGTTAATTGCCATCCTCTTGCAGTTTCTAAATGTTTCCTTCCCCTCATCACTGGCAAGATTCCTGAGTGTATGATATGTTCAACTCTCGTCTTCTTCAGTGTCTCTACCAACTCTCTGTATCTCTTTACTATCCTGGTTGTTCCATCCCTGTCTGCATTGTTCGTCCCTACATGTACTTCGGTCTGTAATTCTTGAGGTCTTTCTTGTTTCCATTCTTGAAGCTTATCACCAATTTAGTGTTCTTCCACGACGTGGTTATTCAGCTTTCTGGTAAGTACTTAGTGTACAGCTTAGCAAGTGTTTTCGAGATGGTATCTTCTCCTGCTTTCAATGTTTCGATGTTTATGTGGTCGTTGCCTGTTGCTGTCCCATTCTTCATATCTCGTAGTGCTGCTTCCATCTCACATGATATTATCTCTTTTTGGTCATTGTGGATTATGGTAATCGCAACATGCACTAAAACACACTTTCCGAATTGTTCAATGTCTACTACGGCTACGCCGTCAGAGATTGCATTTTAGCGTGCAGCCCGTTACATCCATGAGTGTACTAAATTTCATCCATCATTTGACTGTTGTTACCGTTAGATGTCACCACTGGGCGGACATTTCAACAAAGTGAAGTCGAAGATACACCAGCTGAAGCTTAGACTTAGTTTCATGTATTGTTGTCCACTTAAATATACTCCCTTAGACTTGTCTTGTTTAGTTGTGATTCTCACTCAGCTGTGTAACTTCACGGATAGTCTGGTACTCCGAGAGTGCATATCTTACTAGCGCCAGTCCCACAAGTCTTTAGTTAGGGCAGATACTTGGTTGGTTTCACTGGTTCATGGGGTGGAACATGTATTCATTATTTAGACAAATAATTATCGGGTTTTTTAAATAAAGTTTTACTGCACATATGTAAGTGTATGTGCTTATGAGAAACCAATAATTAATCTTGGTTTGATGATGTTTCTAAGATTGTGACAACTTCCCTGTATCTACAAACAGGACTCGTACTCTGCAGTCATGACTCTCAAGAGACAATGACTGTATTGCTTACTATCTAATTAATGACCTGATGATTAATTAAACAAACACCTTTGTTGACTAATCTCGACTAACCCTTACAACAAATACATTGCTGATAACATTCAGGTATACATTTTCATTCACATGGATTAACCTATAAAACATCTTCGAACATATAAATTTAAGACCACATTGTTGCATACATATTCATTCATATGGATAGGATACAAATTATTAATTGAACATCAAAGACCTTAGAACAAATGCACTGTCGACTACAGTTATGGAAACTCCTTGACGGATACCATTGTAAAGGTAACTAATATCAGTATACAGAAACCACACCACATTGCAATGAGCTTGCACTTTTTTGTAACTTTTAACTTTGCTTTTAATATAATGTGAATTTAACGAAACTGACATCATGGTGATCATTGAAGTGAAGTGATACACCATCTTCGTGTATCCCTGCGCCGATTCCTGGACTCTAAGGCAGACGTGTTAGCCACAACGCTTTCCTCTCACAAAAACGACTGGATATGTGCCCAGAATTTGGGTAAATCAACCATTTGAGTAAATCAACCATTAAAACTAAACAATGCTAGATAAAACCTGAAACAATTCATTCAAAACAATGGTAAATGTAGCTTTCTATAAAGTGAAGTAACACAGTTACAATTGAATTGTGAATGAATAAATATGGTATCTGCCAATTTATTTCAAAGATAATTAGTTACATTTGTATACAACTCAATTTTGTTTTTCATAGACATACTTACAAATTAAAAAAAGCAAAACGTTAAGCACCATAGTGTTGAATATCATAGGCTATGTCAGACACAGGGTCAACTACATTGAGCATTTCAATGTTTATATATTATACAAATATTGCTCACATTTGTCCAGATTCTCGCTTGTGTGAATACGCAAGTGAGTTTTCATAGAACATCTCCATGCAAATCTTGCTTCACAGTGACCACACTTAAAAGGCTTCTCCCCAGTGTGAATACGCAAGTGGGTTGTCAAAGTACTTTTCTGTGCAAATCTTGCTTCACAGTTACCACACTTAAAAGGCTTCTCCCCAGTGTGAATACGCAAGTGGTTTTTCAATGTAGATTTATCTGCAAATCTTGCTTCACATGTGTCACATTTGAAAGGTTTCTCTCCAGTGTGAATGAGCATGTGTCTCTTCAGATTATCACACCGTGAGAAACGTGCCTCGCATATGACACATTTGAAGCATTTCTCAGCTTTGTCACCCTCAGTAGACATTTTGTGAATTAACTCACAACGCTGTTCCCCACTTGTGCTACTCACGTACGATTTATCCATAGCACTGCAGCAGAAACTGTCATCTTTTGCAACCTGCATATCACATTTGTCAAGATTCTTATTAAACTGACTACTCATTTGACTTTTCAACCAAATGTGCTGAGTGTAAACGTGCTTCTTCAAAGAAATTGTTTTTGTGAGCAGTTTTCCAATCGCACCACACTCATATGATGTCCTTTCAGCAATATTGCAAATATGATTGTTTAAGTGAAAGTTTCCTTCAAATTCTTCCCCACAAGTGTCACATTTGTAGAGTTTATCCTCACATTGA
>JAODUO010002832.1:0-5000 GCA_025642075.2 Ridgeia piscesae
TTTAAATTTTATTATTTATTATTATTATTATTATTATTATTATTATTATTATTATTATTATTATTATTATTATATATTATGATGATGTAACTACCGTGTTTCTATTTATTTTTTGGGAAAATGTAAGCGTACTGGTCGTTAGAGTCGGGTAATTTTACGCCCTTTGCACGGCTTGTTTACGCCGACTCGACGGCATAACTGGTTTTGTGTAAAAAAGGAGGGTTGTTTAAAAACGAATTAATGAAAGCGTGTATGTATATCTTGAAAAATTGCATACTTGTTTGCCTTCTAAATGTTTTTTGTTAAATAATTTGAATGAAATTTGACTGCATGATAGTAACAATATTTCTGTAAGGTTACTTCAAGCCTGGTTCATCAAATAACAACGAATATTATGTATTTGGTATATACCCAAAAAACTGTTAATATTTTTAATATTTTCCCCTGCATACTATAACATATTGTGGTTGTCATAGATTGAAAAACATAGTGTGCTTATATTATTTTTTACTTCTTTATTTTATTATTATTATGGCTATAAACAGTTTGGAATTAATCTACTTTTAAAATTGGGGAAAGATTTTGTAAAAAAATCTACTAGAAGTGAAAACCGCTCTTTTAAACAGAAATGTCTTCAGTTGCTTCTTGAAAGAACTGAGGGAGTCTGGGGCACGCAGGGCCCAAGCGGCAGATTGTTCCAGAGCCGTGGAGCTGCGTACGTAGTCTGCATCGTGGAACCTCCAGTCCAACTCCGCCGTTTTCCCGCGGAATTGGGCTAGTTTTAGATCTGTTCCGCGGGAAAAAGCTTTTTATGAAGCAGCTAATTTTGGGCTAGTTTAGAAAGTGGTGGTTTTACGTCATGTGTTACATTAAGAGCCGTCTTATTCTACGTCTCATAATACATACTGTGAACTACCAATTCATAGCCTCCCAATGTCTTTGAATACAGACACACACATTGCCAACTCCAGCCTGGGCCACCCAGTTGTCCATAAATAAGGGTAATAATCATTTTCGCGCGCCAGGGGTGCTGCTGCTGATTACGTCAATACAGCTTTCTCTTGTAGCGCTGTAGCGCTTACATTTTTCCGGGGGTTAAAAACGTTCCGGTTGACGTTTCTGCGCATGCGCGATATATGTAAAATCATCAATGTGCAGCGAAAAAACAAAGCATTTATGGTATAAATATTACGGGTTGTTCGTTAGGATGTATATAACCTCTCGCAAATTAACACGAGGCAAACAAATTTTGAGGCATATTTTGATAGCGGTAAATCAGTGACTCTAGTGCGCCATAATCCGTGGAGTGATTTATAAAAACGTAATATTTTATTGCATTGCACGACATTTTTAAAAAACTCTTCACAGTAATCTTCACAGGAAAGTTATCCGAACAGTTCGTGGCATTTATACCGATAATGCTTTGTTGTTTCGCTGGACATTGATGATTTTACATTTATTTCACATGCGCAGAAACGTCAACCAGAACTTTTTTAACGATCGGAAAAATGTAAGCGCGACAGCGCTACGTGTAACTAGCCCAACGACCATTAGCAGGAGGTTTCATACTGTCGCTGCTATCGCTGCCATTCAGCAACGCCGCTGTAGAGCGGGTCTTCTCGACAATGAATATCGTCAAGACGAAGCTGCGGAATTGGATGCAGCAGGACTCCCTCGAGAAGATCCTCCACGTGCGAGCATATATGTCGCGCCACAAGATCTGCTGCAACAAGTTTGTGCCAGACAAGACAATGCTCAAGCCTCTTCACGGCCGAAATATACCGCCAGGAGGACGACGATTCCATGCTGGACATCTAGGACACCTGCCCTAGACCTAGTCTACACCGAGTGTTGTGCTTCGCTGTGACAACACGTGCGCGCGATCCTGTGCACACGTGATTAAAATTTCAGTTTTGATAGTTTTAATGGGTTTGTTTTGATTGAATTTGTGATTGCGTGCGTACATGCCTGCTTGCCTGTGTGTGCCATGTGCATATACGCGTGTAGCCAGTTTAGGGCATATATGTGATTAAGTAGAGGGCCATTTATGTGGTGAATTTTTTGACGTTATGATGTACACCATGTCTATTTATAAACAAGAACAGTAGGTGGCGCTCAACTGCAAGGAATGATGGAAACATCCACTCATCATTAGGTAAATACTTTGTGCGTGACGTACTTGAAATGCATTTCCCTCTTTATCGGTAGGGGTGTGTCACTGGCAACATTTAAAATGTATAATGTTTAATTATTTGGGGATTTTTCGGCTAATTCTCCATGCGTACGTAGTTGCATCGTGGAACCTCCAGCAGGTGGGCGTCCGCGGAGCGTAGCGCACGGGTCGGTTCGTAACGAATTAGTAGGTCGGTTATGGATGAATCTACTCCGTGGAAGTCTTCGAAACGTCAACAGTAACAGTTTGTACTCGATCCGCTGTTTGATCGGAAGCCAGTGAAGATCGATTAAAACAGCAGTGATGTGGTCGTGTTTCTTCGTTTTGGTTATGAGCCGGGCAGCAGCGTTTTGTACTCTTTGGAGTTTGGTAAGAAGGTGGTCGGAAATGCCGTATAGCAGGCAGTTTCCGTTGTCTAGGCGAGACATAACGTAAGTATGAATCATAATTTCTGTTGTTTTCCGATCGAGAATATTTCGGATTTTTCCAATACAATGGATATGGAAATAGGCTACACGACAAATGTGCTGCACTTGGTTATTCATGCTTAGAGCATCATCGAAGAAAACGCCAATGTTCTTGGCAACGGTGGACACTGGCACAACGGTATCACCAAGTTCTACGTGCGGCATAGAAAGTTTGATCTTTATATGTGGAGCGCACATCACAATAATTTCTGTCTTTGTAGCATTGAATTTCAGTTTATTTATATTCATCCAATCTTGTAATTCTGCGACACAATCTTGGATGCGCATGACTGCCTGGATTGTGTCTTCGTCTGAGTGCGGACTGAACGCGAGATACAGTTGGGTATCATCAGCATACAGGTGAACGTTTATCCCGTGTCGACGTGCGATATCACCGAGTGGAGTAAGCCAAAAACAGCACGGACTTCAGAGTAATACCATACCTCTTGCTTCGCGCCGCTCTCGCCAGTATCGCTATTGATAAAATTACAATTCATTGAAATGAATAGGTTTACATTTGAATTGAATTGAACTTTATTTCGGTCACAACATACAAACAATTGCACAAACATACACATGAGTATAAAAAATGTAACCGTGGAGATCCTCTGGAAAACCTTGAGACATATGAGGACCACCAGAACAAAATATTATAACATTACCTACCACTAGAACACTACTACTACTAATATTACTACTATCACATCATCAGTATCATGAATGATGCTAAATACTTAAATAAGTCTAAAAAATAAAAATACTAATAAATAATAACAAAATACTATAACTACGGTACATATACCTGCACCCATACACATACATACAATATCAAGGTAATTTTCAGTAAATTTAAACAGTACTTATAATAGATCTGTTTCAGAGTTAAAATGTAAAATTTTAGTGTACACCTACTGTTTTATAGAATTAATGGCCTAAATTCACATATTCTAATTATTCTAATCAGCAGAATAACATGTGAGTGTGAACCCAAAAAGTATTCCTAATAAAATATTATTACGAGTAAATTACAATAACAATGAAAATATTATAACATTACCTACCACTAGAACACTACTACTACTAATATTACTACTATCACATCATCAGTATCATGAATGATGCTAAATACTTAAATAAACCAAAAGGGAAAAGTTACATGCTATGCACGTGAAAGAGTTAATAAAAACGAACTATTCTGAATGGTAATCACATTTTTAAAGTCAGTGGTTTATTAGTAAAAAAAAATCTGAACACCTTTTCTATCAAAGTTCGTAAGTCGCGCCATTTTGACTGATGTGTGACGTGGCTAATGTTTGGTTCATTGAGCCTCATTGAGCCTCAGATCGGGCAAATCTGTATTTAAAATTCCGTTAAAATAATCGCCAGGTGGCGCGTCGCGATGTTTACATCCGCTTCATGCGTGTAGGAAGCGAACATGATTTTCGTTCAGAAATAGCTGAATTTCGGTTGCAACGATAAGGGCCAACATTTTCAAGATAGAACTGAACGCGCTGGTAAACCTGGTAAAGAAGACCCGGCGGAAGCCGAAACGCAGAGGCGAGTAACAAGCCGAGGCGACATTGACAAGTGGTCGAAACTCGCTGAAACTTCGAAACACTGACAGGTATTTTGATGGCCTCGCATTCGATCCCGGGATTCGGCGAGTTTCTTCTTAGTCACAGCCATGCCGTGTATTATTCTCCAAATCGGTGGTGTAGTGTCGGATATGTTATACACAACGTGAGGTTTCCCAATTTGAAACAAATATCATATGGGGTCATGGCTCTCCGATTTATGTCAGCCTGACACCCACACAGTGACAGGCTCGGTCCTTCGCCCTAGCTTAAAACTGTTTTCAGGAATCAATTTCCAAATTGTCCACAGCTGTGACAAAAATGCAGGTCGTTGTTGTTTTTCCAAATACTGGACATTATTATATTAGCAGTACCCAGATAGCAGACCCACGTTGGGCCAACGTTGGCATTTTACGTTGGGCCAACGTTGGCAACGTACGTTGGGCCAACGTCATTTTGCTCGTTGGCCCCTCGTTGGCCCAACATGTTGGCGCAACGTTGGGCCAACGTTGGCAAATTATAATCCAACGTTGGGCCAACGTTGGCAAATTATAAATTATAATCCAACGTTGGCCCAACGTTGGGCCAACGTTGGCTCAATGTTGGGCCAACGTTGGATCAATGTTGGGCCAACGTTGGGTTATGGATGTGCCACCGTTGGCCCAACGTTGGGTTATGGATGTGCCACTGTTGGCCCAACGTTGGCTCAATGTTGGGCCAACATCGGTTTATGGATGTGCCACCATTGGCCCAATGTTGGGCCAACGTTGGGTTATGATACACCAC